>PVIR01043087.1:0-11930 GCA_004026965.1 Petromus typicus | reverse complement strand
AAGTTTCCAATATTTTTGTTTGCTCTTTCATTGATGCTATGGGTTGATTATTGTGAACATTTTTTGTTTCTAGTATTAAGACCCTTTAGTTAATTTCTACTGTTCAGCAATGTCTTGTTAGTCAACTGGCATTCACTTTTTTTGCAAGATCAACTATCTCTCCTTATCTGGGGTGGAATGGGGCAGCATATTTAGCCCAGTTTTCAGTTCTCCAGAAATGAGTTCACAGTATTATTAATAAACTCGAAGCAATCCAGATATTGGCATCTCAACAAAGCCAATTAGTAGCAGCCAGTATGTTACTCTGACTATATAGTAATAAAATGAACATCAATTATAGTGTTAAAGACAAATAGCATATTGACAAACCCTAATAACCCTAACTGCAGAAAAGAGACCTATTATTATAGTATGAACACTAAGACAAACCCAACTATTGACTTATTGAACTGTAGCAAATAAATGAAGCAAATTTTCCTCTACTAATAATAGAACATCATTCAACAGTAGTAGCATAAACTTAATTAGGTGTTTAAAAATTAATAAAGCCTAGAAGTTATACTAGTAAAGGTAGAAGGAGTAAGGAATTGGAGAATGAAAAGAGTAAAATTTGAGAAGTTAAACAGTGGGATATAAGAAAAAAGAGAAAAATGAGATAAAGCTTCTTATTGAGAAGTAAACAGAAAATAGTGCTAGAAAAGTTTCAGGAAATAATAAACAAGAAAAAGGAGTGCAATCATGATGTGTATATTTAATGTACCAATAAAGATAATTAAAAAAAAAAAGAAAATGCAGAAAGTAAAAAAAAAGTAAGAAGAGAAAAAAGGTTGAAAGGAGAAGTAAGAAGAGGAATAAAAAGAAACTAAAAGAGGAAGAAAAGGTTACAAAAGGGAGAAAACCACCTACCTCCTCAAAATTTTGATGAAGGAAAGAAAAAAATAATTTAAAAAAGATTGAGTTAAGGAAAAAATTATCTGGTTTTTTTTTTTTTTTTTTAGACAGAGTCTTGCTTTTGTAGTTCAGGCTGGCCCTGAGTTCGCTATGTAGCCCAAGCGAGCCTGAACTCAGCAGTCCTCCTGCCTCTGCCTCCTGAGTGCTGGGATTACAGGCATGAGACACCATGCCTGACACTGTGAAATGTGATACTGTTTACTGGTGGGTGTGAGTCACCACACCTGGCATTATTGTAAGTGGTTACCAGGATTGAATTTGGGACCCTGTGTTTGCAAGGCAGGGCAGTGATAAATCCTCAGCCCTCCTCTGACTTTTTTTAAAAAAAAATTCAAATCTGTATTGATACATTATGAATACACATCATCATTGCATTCAGGCCCTTTAGTCCATTTCCTCCAGACTGATTATCACCAAAACCAAGAGATGTCCTTGTCTTGTTATACTGGAAAATGGCTTGTGCTACATAGTCTGTAAAGCAAGGATTCAAGTGGTGTACTGGACTTAATGTTCGCATTCATGTGCTCTGGTTGCTTCCTGTGGTGGGCGGGGCCCATGGCTTTCCCATCCTAAGCTTATACTTTGAGGGTCTCTCCGCCATGGCCTCCTGTGATTACCTCTCACCCAACACTTTGGGAGGCTAACACTGGAGTCCCTGGATTTTCTGGCCAGATTTTCATTTTCTCTCTTCCTCTGCTGGCTCTCTGGGCTTACATTCTCTCTCTGGGCATTGTTCTTGCGTAGGATCAGGTGAGTTGGTCAGTATGTGCTTCTGTTGGCCTGTGCCGAGGGGAAACAAAGTATAGAGCTGGTTTGGATTTTGTGGGTGGTCAAGTCCTTGCATGTAGGAGCACTGAATGGACAGTGTAGGGCCTGTTTTCTTATATGGGGGATGGGGTGTCATGCCTATAGTGTCTTTATTTTTGCAAAATTTATTTATTTTTAAACTGTGTTTATTGGTACATTTTAACTATATGTTATAATCACATTAATAGAGATTTTGCATCTGTACATAATATATCTTGATTCTTTACTTTTTCTCATTTTTCTGACCTCTCTGAAGTCCCTCCACCCCCCATGTACATAAGCTATTTTCATTTCTTGTTGTTTTTTTGAGACTGGGTCACACTTTGTAGTTCAGGCTGGTCCTGAACTCAGCCTCAAACTCAGAAATCCTTCTGTCTCTGCCTCCCAAGTACTTGGATGCATTGTTGTATGTGGTTACTGGGGATTGAACTCAGGATTTTGTGCTTGCAAGGCAGGCACGGGAATTACTGAACTAAATTCCTGGCCCTATTTTTTTTTGTACCTTTAAATATTTTATCTCCATTTTTATTTTCCTCTGTCCCCTCCCTCATTTCCCTTTCCCCTTGAAAATTTCTTCCTGTTTCACAATACCTTTTATATATTTTAGATCTCATTTACATCTTATTTTCTCACACTAGAGAAACATTACAGTATTTATACATTTATATCCTACTTATATCCCTCATGAGTACAGCCTTAATGTACATTCATTTAGTTATAAATGTTTGCAATTGATCATTCATTATGACTAATATTCTATTTTAATTTTATTGGTACATTTTTTATGTACATTATGATCACATTCAACACTGAGAATTTGTGCTCGTACATGGCACATCTTGATTGTCATTTTTTCCCTTTTCCCTTGCCCTCCCTACAACTTCTACCCACCATATACAGAGGCTTTGTGGGAGAAAGTAAAGGAGGGAAGGAAAACATTTGACAGTAAAAAAAATACTCCATTAAAAAAATGTATAGTGCTTTGATTACTGTAGTGTTTACAGTACATTTTGAAAACAGGTAGTATAATGTTGTTACTTTTTGTTGTTTATTTCAATTTTAAAATATTATATTGGTTTAATTTTATTATGTTATATATATGTAGAAATACATCCATTTTAATTTTCCTATTTTTTATAATATAAATTTTGAAAATAGTCTATAATAATATTCTGGAATTCAGTGATTCTATTGCAATATTTCCTTACTTGTTTCTAATTTTATTTTTTGGGGTCTTCCCTTTCTTTCTTTCTTCTGGTTAGGCTGGCTAAAAATTTTTAAGTTTTGTTGTACTTTCAAAAAGTCAAGTTTTTGTTTAATTGATATTCTGTATTATTCTGTATTATTCTTAGTATCTATTTCATTTGTTTTTGTTCTGATTTTAAAATTTCTTTTAATCTACTAATTTTGAGTTTTGTTTGTATTTATTTTTCTAAGGCTTTGAGACACATGATTACAATATTCATTAGACTTTTTTCTGTTTTTCTATGTAAACACTTACAAACTTTTTTCTTACAGCTATTCTCACTATTTCTCAGGTTCTGGTTGGTTGTGCTTCCATTTTCAATCGATTCTAGGAATTCTAATTTTCCCAACTTCATCAATGACTCCTCACTCATTAAAAATACATTGTTCAATTTCCAAATGTTTGTATAAAGTTTTCAGTTTATCTTGTTGATTTCTAGTTTCATTCTGGATTCAAAAAATGTTTTGAATTTTATTTATCTGCATTGTGACCTAAAATGTGATCTATTTCAGAGAAAGTTCATATATTGATGAAATGAATGTGCATTTTTCACTTGTTGGAATATCATGTAGAAATTCATAAAGGCACACATTTTGTTTACACAGTTATTTGTTAATTTTGTGTCTGGATAATTGATTTATTGGTGAGAATTGGGTATTGAGGTCACCTAGTTTTAGTGTATTGGGGCCTGTATCTTCCATTATATTGTAGTATTTGTTTTATAAATTAGGTGCTCCAATAATTGATGGATATGTATTTACAATTGTTATATCTTCTTGGTGGGTTATTCTCTTTGTCAGTTGGTAGTCAACATTTTTGTTTTGGCTCCATGTTTACTTGTCAGACATGAATGTTTCTTTAGGATTCCATATGATTGGAATACCATTTAGTTTTAGTATGTGATTTTGCCAGTGAGAAGAACTTCTCATGGACAGTAAATAGTTAGGTGTTGTGTTTCTATGTTTGTGTTTGTGAGTCTGTTGGAATTGGTATGTCTTCTACTATAATATGAGGACCTTCCTACTATAAAGTGAGGGGTGTGTAGGTCATATCCTTGTTGTATAGTCTTGAGTTTAATTTCAAATAGACTTTGTAGTTTTCCTTTTGCTTCCTTGATACTGATTATTAGAGTTTTACTCAAAGCAGATGTGTCAGAACCAGAAGAACCTTTCTGTGTAGTTTTCACAAGAGTGAGAAGCCTTTGTTAATTCCAGGAGTTATGTTTTAAACAGAGGAGTATGTGGTGTGAGCCCTCCGTGACTACTCTTCAGTCTTGCTAGAAATATGCTCTCAGAAAAGTGATGGAAGCAACTTATACTGTGGTACCTCATAAGTGCATTGTCCGTCATTTGTGTTGTTTCACTTTTCTGATCCTATGGAGAAGGATGTGCAAAAGAGGACTTCCAGGAATCCATTAGCTGTCTCTGTTTTGCTCTGGGTCATCCACTAGGGATTTTTATTTCTCACTTTGTAGTTCGTCCCTGAACTTACTATGTAGCACAGGCTAGCCTTGAACTTGCAGCAATCCTCCTGCCTCTACCTCCTGAGTGCTCAGATTATAGGTGCGAGCCACTATGCTTTGTATATTTCCCATATACTTTAAAATGAAGTATTTGTTTGAGGTTCAGTGGATTTAGGTCATGAGTAGAGTAAAATATAATTTCTCTTCTCTTAGCTAATCTTAGTAGCTTAGTGGCAGCACATCTGTCCACCATGATTAAAGTGTTGGGCTTGATCCACAGCACTCTGTATACAGAAGAGCAGAAACAACAATAACAACACAATGTAAGAAAATCAGATAAATAATAAAGTGAAAACTACAGTATCATCACCACCACCACCACCAAGGTTGTGAAAGCAAAACTAATATACAATATATTATTGTATATTATTGATCTGGGTCACCCACTAGGCATTGTTTTGTATATAATTTTTTGTACATAATGTATACATATTGTATATATAGTATACAACATACACATATTATATAATACATATTATATAATGCATATTACATATATGTGTATATAATATGTATATACATATTATATATAATATAAAAATTAAAATATGATACAAATAAAATTAATTAAGAAAATAACAAAAAAAATAGCAAAAGAAAAATTATAAAAAGAGGAAAAAATGTGGGAATGTAGACTTATGCAACCACTGTGGAGGTCAGTGTGGAGATTTCTCAGAGCACTAGGATTAGAGGTCCCTTTTCACCCTGCTAGCTATATACATGAAAGAATTAAAAGGTTCACATATTTACCCATGTTTATAGCAGCTCAGTTTGTGATAGCTAAATCTTGGAAACAACCCAAATGACCATCAACTGGAGACTGGATAAAGATGTAGTTTTTAAAAATAAAATGGAGTATTTCTCTGCCATAAAGATTGTTAAGTTTGATTCATTTATACTCAAGTGGACATACTTTGAGGACACACTCATAAGTGAAATAAATAAGTCACTGATGTGTAAATACCGTATCTTTTCTCTGATATGAGAACCTGAAGATGCGAGTTCAAGAATGTATAAGTACTTCAAAATAGAAAATATCCAAAGTTAAAAAAAGGAAACAAAGCATACATATATAGGGGTTGGGGGAATTGTAGGGTAGATGGGGAATAGGTAAAAATGAGAATTAATTTGTGTCATATACTGCTACAAACTTTTAATGTTGTTTGTGATCATGATGTGTATATAAAATGTACTAATAAAGAATTCAATTTAGAAAAAAGAAAAAAATGAAGAGAAAGGTAGAAAATGAAAGCAGTAAATTAAAAAAAGAATAAAAATTTGAATACAAAAAGGAAAGAATGAGAGAGAAAAAGAAAAAACAAAAAGGGGAAAATATGAAAAAATAGTATGTACAAATAGTCATAATAAAGTAGGAAGATATTGTCTCTGTTGAGGTGATTGATCAGGCTAGCAAGAGTGGCTGTTCACTGCCTATGCTAATCAGATCTTCTTTCCATGTGCTCTTTGACCAAATGCCCCTTGAAGAGAGCAAAGATTCTCTTAAACTATTCTCTTTTTACTTTGCCTATTCTCTGTCTGGTGGTAATGGTCCAGAAATGAAGCCTGTTGGAATAGTTCTTAGCTGCCCTGTTCATCAATGTAATCTATTGTAGAATGGCAAAGTTCTTGGCAGTAGAAATTTATTCAGAGAAGTTTATTCAATGTATTCCTAGGGCTATGCTAATTCTGCACTAGATCTTAGCCAAAAGGCCGAGAAGCGATGCTATGCTAATTCTGGATGCTACAGCATATCTAGGTTTCCAGCACCCTTTGAGATGACTACGTGAAAAATGTAGCAACTATCTACATGGGGACAGAGTGAGGCAGAAGGGAAGAGGTGTGATGTGCCTGTGCAGTCCAGCACTCTGAGACCCAGTTCCCACAACTGAATGCTTGCCCTTTCTCCTGGAGTTCAGCCGGCAGCCCAGTGGAGGGTCTTACATGGGAAGCAAGTTCTTCTGCCTTCCATTTCACTGCTCAATTTCTGACTACATAGAGTTTTTAGTAAAATCGTTTCAGTGACACTTTCCTGGACCAAACTATGTCTCAATGTATTTGTCCAAAGAGACAGTGTATTACTTCATTTTTTAGTTATGCCTTGAATTCTGTAGCTTTAATGGGAAAGCTTAGCATCTTTCCTATAGATTGTTAAACTCTTAAGGGTTGGTGCTATGTGCCACCTTTATATTCATTTATTAAATATTTATTCAGTAAACTAATGTATAAAGTATAATGAGAAAGAATAGGTGAGAAGAAAGAGACTCTATTAAATAAAACATTGTTTCTAGATTCATGGGGTTCAGGAAATGTAAGAGGATATCGCACTGCCTAAGAGAAGGAAAGTGATTAACATTTAGGTAGCATTTATTATAACACTTTGCAAAGTGCTGCTTGAAAAGTTTCAAATTTCAGATTAAGGCTGTTTAACCTGGGTAGGGTTTGCAAACATATTTGCATAATGATTAACTATTAGAAGCATATGATCACTGGCTTCTTACCTTTTATTTTATAACAAATTAAGAAAAGAGGAGGATTGAAATTGATTAAAATTTTTTTTTCTTTTTTGCATTGGGAATTGATAAATTAAGAAAAGAGCAGGACTGAAATTGATTAAACATTTTTTTTTCTTTTTTGCATTGGGAATTGAACTCACAACCTTGCATTTGTAAGCCAGGAACTGGAACCAATAAGTTAAACCCCTGGCCCAACATATCTTTTTTTTTTAAGTTGGATTCTCAGACAAATATTCAGCTATTCTTGATTATTAGACATTTCCTTTAGGCAACAGCAGTCTCCTATTGATCCACGGCCTCTTTTTTAATTTGCCTTTTATGGGCACCTTTCAAGAAGTTACATTGAACCAGGTTCTGCCGTGATTATCCAGGTAGACAAGAGCCCAAGAGACCAGTGAAGGTTCTAGGCAAAGGAGCAAGATGCACTGTGACCTGAAAGCTGTGGCTGGGTCCGAGATTCAAGTAAGTGCTGAAGATGACAGGAGATGAGGTTACCAAGGTGGTTAGAGTATGAGGCCTTTATTTTTCATTTTGTGTGTGTGTGTGTTAGTAGAATTTGAACCCAGGTCTTTATGCATTGTAGATAAGCATTATAACACATCAGTATGAAGCCGTTTTTTCCTCATCCCAGAAAGGAAGTATTGTATCTGTTATTTTACAAACCTGACTATTCTTTTTTTTTTTTGAGACAGGGTCTCGCTTTGTAGTACAGGCTGGCCCTGACTTAGCCTCAAACTCACATCACAGCAATCCTCCTGCCTCTGCCTCCCGAGTGCTGGGATTACAGGCATGAGCCACCATGCCTGACACTGTGGTATGTGGTACTGGTTGCTGCTGGGCATGAGTCTCCACACCCAGCATTGTATGTGGTTAACCGGGGAATCGAACCTGGGTCCTTGTGCTTGCAAGACAGACACCAGAACCACTGAGCCAAATCCCTGGCCCGACTATTCTTTTTCTTATTTTCCCTCTTCATCAATGAGGTTATTTGTAAAAAGAATTTTTAGAAAAGCAACATGACCTGGTTATTATTTTGTTTGCTCACGTTCTTTCTCTTCCTTGCCCCTCCTTCTCTAGGACCAAATGTCTGATTTAATACACTTTCTTTCTCTCTTACCTGCTGTTTGCTTTTTGCCGAAATCACCATGAAATTAATTAGATAGTCCTTATCACATTTGTATAATGTTAAATATCTTTTAAAGTATGAGAATTAAAAATTCTTTTCTGATAGATGTTTAATGTAATCACAAAGCCTAATTGATATTCTATCCATTTAAGGAACTTTTAGCAGCATGATCAATGGTTGGTCTTTATCTTTATACTTTATTTTGATAATGAAATATGCAAAAGCTTACAAGCAAATAAAATTGTCATTAAGCCTGTAACTAACCACATGAGTCAAAGGTCTTATAGTAAAAAAAAAAAAAAAAAAAACTTTTACAACTTTAAGTAAATAAGCCAGAATTTATGAACTTACCAAAAATAAATGTTTGATGCATATTGTCAGTACATTAGCTTACATTATTATCTTATTTTTGTTTATTTAAAAATGTATCTCCAGATAGCCTAGTTCACAGGTTTTTGTTAATAGAAGGGAACTGAAAAACTGGATAACTTGGTATGGTATATATCTTGAAAATTGTTTGCCAGGTGCCAGAATGTATCACATAATTGTCTTTCTTGATAGTGGATTTATTTCTTCATGCTTTCAAAAAAGAGCAGTACTATAAAAACTATTTTGTATTTCTTGAGAAGATTAGCTACAGTGTAGGGTATTACACATTCACCAGTGTAAACCCCCAAATCCAGCTTTAAATTGAATGCAAGTATCATTATGTAACTAAGAAGAATAAGTAGAATAAAAATCAACATCTGTCAAATTTCCATTTTCTACAGAGGATTTTGAGGTTTTCTTTAGTGGAAGTGGTCTTTTAGGGAGGTAGAAAATTATGAAATAAATTCTGTGTTACTTACTTATGCAGTGTGTTCTGCAAATTTTATCCTATTACAATTTTGAATAAGAAATGTGATTTATTTTCTTTGATTACTCTTCCTCCTGGAAGGCTATTCAACATCTAATGATTCAGTAAGACTTGCAAGGGATGATGTTTAATGTTTTGTATAATAAATTCTGTCTATGATTTCACCAGCATATGATCAAGCAGGTTGTTATGTGCTCTTCATTTTGTCTAGGAAGTAAAATAAACTATTTTCTCTTGAATCTTTTGTAAACATGTACTGACTTTACATATTCTAGTGAGATATATGTATTTTTTCTCCATTTTTTTATGAAACTTGATTTCATAAGAATCCTATATTTCTTATTCTTTTTATTCCTCTAAAATAACAGAAAACAGCAGGTGGTAGTCCTGGAAAGGTTTTGATTTTACAAAATTTTCTTATTGATTTTATTGGTACACTTTATATACACATCATGATCACAATTGACATTGAAAATTTGTACCAGCATATGACATGCTTAATCTCATGTTTCCCATTCCCCTGCCTACCCTACAATCCCCACCCTGTATATACATAATCTTTGTTTTCTTTTTTAACCATCACATTTCCCCCCCCCATGTTATATACTCCTATCCCCCTTTACCATTTGAATATTCTGTGTTTCACAGTATCTATCATACATTCTAGAACTCATTTGCATCTTCATTTTCTCATACCAAGAAAACATATGGTATTTACACATCTGTGACCTATTTATTTCACTTATGAGTATGTCCTTAGGGTACGTCCATTTGAGTGTGACTCAGATTTATTAGGATTTTTAATAATTATGCCTAAAGTGAGTTTTAGGAGTCTATTCATTCCACCTGAAGAAGTATTAAGTATTTTTTTTACCTTTAAGTAATATTTGATAACTCTTGAAATTAGTTAACTATCGCATAGCTAGTGGTACTGATTGAGGGACTGTGGAAGCAGCCAAATGTCAGAAAAACAAATAAGAATAGAATACCATTATATCATTTCATTTTTACGGCCATCTTGTGCCTTAATTTTTTCTTTTAAATTTAATTTTATTGGTACATTTTATATATAGATAATGATCACAGTATAAGTTGTGTCTTGATTCTTCTTTTTTCCCATTCCCCTCCCCTCTCCTCAGCCCTCTCCCTTTACTTATACAAAAAACATTTATTTTTCATTTTTCCCCTCTTCCTTCCTTTCCCCTTGAATATTTTCTTCCAGTTTCACAATATCTATCACACATTTTGGTCCTTATTTAGACTTTATGTTTCTCATACCGGAGAAACAGTGCAATATTCACACATGTGTATGATTTATTTCACTTAAGAGTATTGTCTCAAAATGTATCTATTTACCTAGAAATGTCTCAAGTTTATCCTTGTTTATTGCTGAATAGCATCCACTGTATATTAAAAAACCTGCACATCTTCTTTATCCATTTGTCAGTTGATGGGCATTTGGACTCTTTCCAAGATTTAGCTATTATAAATATAAACATGAGTATGCATATATCACTGTAATATGATACTTCTAATTTTTTTTGTTAGACAGGGTCTTGCTTTGTAGTTCAGGTTGGTCCTGAGCTCAGCCTCAAACTCACAGCAGTCCTCCTGCCTCTGTCTCCCGCGTGCTGGGATTACAGGCATGAGCCACTACACCTGGCATTGAAGTATGTGGTACCGGTTGCTGATGGGTGTGAGTCACCACACCTGGCATTGTTGTATGTGGTTACTGGGGATTGAACGTGGGCCCTTGTGCTTGCAAGGCAGGTGCTGGAACCACTGAGCTAAATCCCTGGCCGATACTTTTGAGTCTTTCAGGGAGACTCTAAGAAGAGGAATAGTTGGGTCAAATAGAGTCTCCAGTTTTAGTTTTTTGAGGAATCTCCACAGTTATTGCAATAGTTTACACTCCCACTAACAGTGGAAAAGGGTTCCTTTTTCTCTACATCCTCGCCAGCATTTAATGTTGGTTAGTTTCTTGAAAATAGACATTCTGTCTGGACTGAGGTCTAATTTCAGTGTAGTTTTAATTTGCAACTCTCAAATGACTTGTGATGTTGAGCATTTTTTATATGTTCATTCCATACACCATTTAAAAGTTAAAATAAAAAAGAAAACCAAAGAAAAATAGACAAGGAATATGGATTACAAGGGTCAGAATCATCTATTATCTTTAGTAGCTCATAGGCTAAATGAATCAATGGGCCAGACAAACTTAATTGACTATGTCCTGGAAGTTTTATGGCATAGTGGTTAAAGCACAGCAGTGGACTTGGACAAGTCCCCGTTCAAAATTTCATTCTGACATGTTCCAATCATTTGGATCTGGACAAATGTTTCATCTCCACAGCCATCAATTTCCTCTTCTGTTAAATGGGGACAGTAGTTTACATGTTCAAAGCTTTTGTGAGGAATAAATGGACTAAAACTCAGGCAAAGTGCTTAGGGCCTTAAGGTAAGTGATCCACAGATGTCACTGATTTGGCTAGATTTATGCTATGGGTAACCAATAAAAAAGTTGACTGATAAAAAGCGGCTGAGGGCTGAGGTCCCAGTGAGGGAGGAGACTCTGTTTCAAAGTGCTAGTGAATATTCATGGATGAGGAAAGGACTCAAGCACTGCAACTGCTATGCAAGTACACACAAACATGTTTTTGAGACTAAATAGATCATTCTGACTTACCTTTGGAAATAGCTTTGTATGGTCAAAGGTGGGTTTGTGTAAGTGATGGGAGTAAAAGATAAGGTTGATTAGAGGAACAATCAAATTCATATTAGCTTACATTTTAAAATATTTTCTGAATTGGGGAAGTTTGTGTTCTTAAACCAGGAGAAAGATTAAAAAAAAAAAAGACTCATAAATGTCATTGCAGCTAGAGTGTCTGGGTAGGGGAGGAGACAGTGAC
>PVIR01043086.1:0-11923 GCA_004026965.1 Petromus typicus | reverse complement strand
CATTTACATCTTCATTTTCTCATACCAGAGAAAAGATGCGATATGTATCTATCTGTGACCTATTTATTTCACTTATGAGGATATCCTCAAGATATGTCCATTTAAGTAGAAATGATTCAAACTTATCATTTTTTATGGCAGAGTAGTACTCCATTCTGTAGAAGAACCACAGCTTTTTTATCCAGTCTCCAGTTGATGGTTGTGTCAGATTTCTTGACACAAAATTTAGTGATCTAGAGAATTTGGAGTAGTTTTTCAAGCCACAAACGTGAATAACTGCCAACCCAGGTGGCTGTATCCTGAAAAATCAACTTTAAAATTGAGGAATAAGTAAAGACCTTTAGTGATAAAATAGTCTTAAGAAGTTCATGGCCACAAACCCTGCAGAAAATAATGAAGGAAATCTCAACAAAGACAGTGAGGACAACAACAACATCAGTAGGTTAAGGGAAGGAATAAATCTCACTGTGAAATTAGTTTAGCAAATGAAAAGCAGGGAAAAATATCAAGCACTGGCAAAATAACTTAAAGGCAGGAATAATGACATACATTTTAATAATAATACTGAATACAAGTTGTCTTAACTTTTCAATCAAAAGGCACACATTGATGGATTGAGTCAAAAACAAAACAAACAAAAAAAGAACAAACAAGCAAACAAAAAATTCCAGAACCCAACTTGCATTTCCAGCAAAAGACATACTTCTACTGAAATACACATAAAGTAAAAGTGTAAAAATGGAAAATATTAGTCTGATCAGTTGGGACCTCAAAACAAGAGGTAGCTATTTTAATTTCTGAAAATATTGATTTCAATCAATGAAAGAATTATCAGAAGAAGTAAAAATAGGGCTGGGCATTTAGCTCCATGAATTTGGTGCCTGCCTTGCAAGTACAAAGGTCCAGGTTTGACACCCGGTAACCACATACAACAAAACTGAGTGTGGTGGCTCAAGTCTATAATCCCAGCACTTGGGAGGCAGAGGCAGGACGATTTCTGAGTTTGAGGCTGAGTTCAGGACTAGCCTGAAAGAGTAGCAAGACCTTGTCTACACACACACATACACACATACACACACACACACACACACACACACACACACACACACACAAAGTGAAAATAAGGGAATAATTCAACAACAGTTATAACTACAGATGAATGGAAGTTTGCTATTTCCAATCTCTTTTTTTTTAAAAAAATTGATTTTATTGGTACATTTTATATACACGTCATGATCACGATCAACATTGAGAAATTATACCAGTGTATGAGATGACTTAATTCTAATTTTTTCCATTGCCCTGTCCATCCTACAACTCCATGCCCTGTGTTCGCATAAGCTTTGTTTCCTTTTTTTTACCATCACGTTTCCCCATGTTATTTACCTCTACCCCCTTTACCCTTTGAGTATTTTCTATTTTACAGTATCTATCATACATTCTAGAACTCATTCATATCTTCATTTTCTCATACTAGAGAAAAGATATGGTATTTACACATCTGTGACCTATTTATTTCACGTATGAGTATGTCCTATGGTATGTTCTGGCCCAGAAACAAGCTTTTCACCCTCCCAGTTGAGTCCAATTTAGTATAAATGATTAAAATTTATCATTCTTTATGGCAGAGTAATATTCCAATTTCATATAATAAATATAGCTTGACATAAAAGAAAAGATAGACCCCCCCAACATCATCATAATAGAAACTTCAGGACTTCACTCCTCAAATGAAGTGTCAATAGGTAAAAAAATCAACAAAGAATTATCAGATCTGCATCATAGTAGAAAAGATTTAGCAGATATATACAATGTTTTATCCAACAACTGCAGAATACACACACTACTCAATAGTCCATGGAAATTACTTCAGGACAGACTATATTAAGTCATAAAGCATCATTTTACAAATACAAAAGGTGAAACTATCTAATTCCTTACAGATTACCATAGCTAACTTTATAAATCAACAACAAATGAAACTATGGGAATTGCACAAACACATGGAGAATGAATAATATGCTCATGAATTAATCAGTGGATGCTAGAAGAAATCGAAGAAGAAATTTAAAAATTCCTAGAAACAAATTAAAATTGAAATGCAGCAATTAGCATCTGTGGGGCAAAGGGACAGCAAATCTAAGAGGGCAGTTCATGCCCGTGACCACCAGCCTCAGAAAAAGTGAGAGATCCCAAATAATATAATCTTGCACCTGAAGTTTCTAGAAGAACAGTAACAATTCAAACTCCAGACTAGTATTAGGAAAGAAATTATGATCTGTGTGTAAATTAATGATATTGAAACTAAAAATGACAAATGGTCAATAAATCAAAAAGTTCGTTCTTTATAGGCACAGATGAGACTGATAAAACCTTACCTAAACTTACATAAAGGAGACAAGAGATAAAGTAAAAATAAAAAGCCAACACGTCAAGATTAGTATAATTCATTTTTGAAAATGTATATACAGTAAGTCTTCTGTATATACAGAAGAAATGGGAAAATTCCTAGATACATACAATTTACTAGAATTGAACAAAGAAAATATAATCATTCTATACAACAGTTATCAACAATGAAATTAATTTAATAATTAAAGCTCTACCAACCAAGAAAAGCCCAGGATCTAATAGATTTACTGCTGATTTTTACCATGACTTTGGAGAAGATCTAATCATTCTCCAGGTACCTGTTTGGAACTTTCATGAGGAGATCATCAATATGGCCTGTTGACACAGCACGTCATAGCTGAATTTTAAGTGCTGAGCTTCCTGCTTGGGCTCTTGGGAAGAGACTTCCTTCACAAGTCATACTTGTTTGCTAGACTCACTTCTGTATTAAGAGATCCCTTTGGCATCGCAATGCACTTAGTAAAAGAGGAACAAGATGATTGTTATGATTGCTCCTATATTTCAGACCTCTGCTAAAATCCAGGTAATTTCCTATGAACCTTAAATATTATTTGTTTTCAGAAATAAACTTCCTCCAATAAGTGGAAGTTTTCAGGTTTATATATAGGATATCTGGTCTGTCAGTATGAGTTCCAGTCATGAAGGAAAAATACAAGAGGTAAACTAAACTTGGTTGGGTAGAAGCTGAGGTGTTACATTAAAATCAGAGTGGAGGTGGGTGGATCCACTCAGAATGCAATGCCTCTGGTAATGTTAACCCACAGTCTCAGTAATCAGTGATGGAATGATAGGATCCTCCAACCCCACTACTGTGTATACGTTCAACAAAAATGATTAGTTTCTCAAAGAGACACCAGTACTACCATATTTGTTCTAACATCTCAGCCTTGACCTCACAAGTGAGCTTGCAAATGAGCACTGCCAACGTCAGCACCCATTGTAAGAGTCACGGGCCCCACTGGACCTGCTAGTTCTGATCATGATTTGCCTTTAAATAGGGTTCGTACATGTTTCATGTTCAGATATGCAGGAGTTCTGGTCCAGAAACAAGATTTTCACCCTCCCAGTTCTGACATCTGCCCTAGGTCCTGATTTCTGGTGAGCTGTGGCGTGGATCACATAAAACAGAGAGGCATCGCCAGCTTCACCTGAGCAGTTACAGACCATCCTCCCCAGCTAAGTAACAAAATTTTTCTCCAGATATTGTGAAATGTCTCCCAAAGGCATAATTACCCCTTGTGGAGGGTCACTGCTCAGGAACACAACCAAACTTACTTTCCTGAATTTTCTGTCCAAACTCAACCTTTATTCCATTCATCATTTTCAGGAGATCATGGAGCCCTTCTGAACTTCATTTCTGCAAATATGAAATAATTCCCTAATAACACTGATCACATAGAATTGATGTGCCAGACTTCTATGAAATAATATTTATAAAAGTTTAACAACAGCTGGGGTAGCTGCACATTACAGAGCTTGCCTGGCATGTGTTCAAATTCTATTTAAAAAAAGCAAATAAATTCTCACTTCAGTCTGTGGTGGATAAAGAATATCCTGTAAATAATAAGTATTTTGTCATTATAAGCAATAATTTGAGAATTATGTCATATTTTCATACACAAAGTATTTTATGTATAATTATTCATGAGAAAATTAATCAAAAGATTTATAAATGAAAATTAATCAAAAGATTCATGAATCAAACATAGTTTGTAACTTGTACTTCAAGCATGAAAGCAGTCAGTGCTGTGTAAAATCACTAAGAAGCCAAGGATTATAGTACCATCCTGTGGTTGTACAACACCTGAACACAATTGTCTTCCTGGATGAAAAGTGAAGAATAACTTCCCACATATGTCAGGAGCTGTGCACAACTTCCTTAGCAGTTAGTGTTTTGGAGTTCCCAGAAGTTCAGTCAAGTCAGGCATCTAGATTTGAAGAAATTTGTATTTAAATTTGGAAAAAACGTTCTAAGTAATTTTGAGGTCAATCAGAGCAGATTTCAAAGAGAAGCAATAATCAAGGCCGATTCCACCTGATTGCTAACTTGGTCTCTTGGGAACTAAAATGATCGGAATTTTTTTCTTTCCCCTCAGACCAAGGTCCCACAGGGAAATCAGATGCTCAAAGTCTGGAGTTAGAAGGAGAAGTTGCCTACTGAGCAGATAGAGGGCCTTTAAGTAGTTCCTGAAATGTTGCTCATTCCTGAAATGTTGCTCCTCAGATGTATAATCTTAGGCCGGATGGACATGAGGGCTCCGGCTGGCAATGCGAGTGATATCTCATGCCTTCCGGGAGGTAGAGCTTCAGACTCCATTCCCAACCAGCTGAGGGTGATCTAGATATTTGTACAGAAATCCTCTCAGAGACCTCTCTGAGTTGAGTCGGAGACACTGGTAGGTACTGCAGGGAAGGTTTAGCAAGAACAGAAGCTGATAAAACAGACTTGATGTTTCCTGAGAACAAATCCAGTGTGGCCCATTGCTGAGAGATGATTCTCTGACTGACACCTTATTTAAAACATTTTACAAAAGAAACTACATGATAAACTATGATGCATGGCTCATTGTCGATAATTTATGATGGGGCTGGAGATTAATTGATAGAACAGAATGAAATAATTATGTAGGTATTTCCAATAAAATTAATACCTATTTGTGCAGTTTTGTAGTTCAAGTGTAAGGAAATTGAAAAATAAGTATGGAAGTATGTACAATAAAATGAGGACATTTTCTCTGAATATTGTTCTGTTTTTATTGTAACTATCAGTTTAACCAATTGGTTACAAATAGGAGCTTATAACATTAGTTCTTGAGGGGCTGGATCTGGGTTCAATCCCTGGTAAATACATAGACAGCAATGCTGGGTGTGGAGACTCACACTCACCAGCAATCAGCAGCACATATCACAGTGCTGGGCGTGGTGACTCACACCCGTAATCCCAGCACTCGAGAGGCAAAGGCACGAGGATCGCTGTGATGGGAGTTTGAGGCTGAGCTCAGGCCCAGTCTGAACTACAAAAGCGATACCCTGTCTCAAAATAAAAAAACAAACAAACAAAAGTCCCAAAAAAATTAGTTCTTGAGACAAACATGCACAATAACTTATCCCATACTAGGCGTTCACATGTTTTATTTGATAAGGAGAAATCTACGCATTCGTATATCTTGTACTTCATTACTAGTGAAGTTGAATATATTTTTGATTCTTTCTCTCCCTCTGGAATTCAGGACTGTTTGTGTAAGTTCTGTGATTTTATTGGGATTCTGTTAATTTATTATTTAATTCTTTTAGAGGAAGTTTTTTTTTTTTTTAACTGTGTAGTGCTTTTTTTTGAGACAGGGTCTCCCTTTGTTGTTCAGGCTGGCTCTGAACTCATTGTGTAGCCCAGGTAAGCCTCAAACTCATGGCAGTCCTCCTGCCTCTGCCTCCTGAGTGCTGGGTTTATGGGCATGAGCCACCATGCCCAGCATTGTGCTAATGTGGTGCTGATTGCTGGTGGGTGTGAGTCTCCATGCCCGGCTTTGTTGTATGTCGTTACCAGGACTGAACCTGGAAACTTGTGCTTGCAAGACAGGCATTGGAACCACTGAGCTACATCTTTCACCTGATTTGGTATTTTCTATTTGGATATTTTATAAATATATATGTAGTGTTGTACAAAAACACAAACTTTCTGTGGGCTAATATCAGTTTGTCATGTTGCAGACAAATATCCTCTATTGATTTTTAAGTTTAAAAATTCCTATGTATGTAGTAACCAATTGTATATTATACCTTTTGATATTCCTTTTCATATCTATTTTTCCCTATGTAGTGCCTTTTACCTTTTGGATCAGTTGTATTTTTATGAATGGCAATAATCTTTTTGTGTATTCAACCAGACTCATGGTATTTATGGATATTTTTTTTCTGTAAAATTGGTAGAAATAATCAGTAATACAAGGCTACCGTGAAGTTAAGTGACATAATTCATGTACTGCATCTACCTCAAGTGTTGGAAAAACTTATGAAGAGAGTTTTTAAAGTATTTAATCATAATTTTATTACTGTTACTATTGTATCTATTATGAGGGTATATGGAGTCATTTATACTTATAGGGTGAAATCATAACTTTAGATTAGGATTTTTATACCTTATATTATAACTTCCACCTCTAAAAGTTCAATGAAACCTTGAATTATATCTTGTTGTTGATAAGATTATTTTACTGTTATTTTAGATTTTATTATTCAGATACTATTTTTTTTTTTTGAGACAGGTTCTTGCTTTGTAGTTCAGGCTGGCCCTGAGCTCACTATGTAGCCCAATCCACCCTTGAACTCACAGCAATCCTCTTGTCTCTCCCTCCAGAGTGCGGAAATTACAGGCATGAACCGCCATGCCTGGCACTGTGGTATGTGGTTATTAGAGATCAAATTCAGGACTTTGTGTTTGCCACATAAATGCTGGAACCACTGAGCTAAATACTGGGCTCTATTCAGAAACTATTTCAGCTTTCCATTCAAGGTAGTTACTCTGAATCCAGTTATTTTGCTAATTATTCATTTTATTGTTCAAGCCCTTTATTCACTACATTTTTAATTTTCTAAAGTTTGTCATTTTTGTGAAATTACAAAACTGAATGAATTAGGTAAGATTTGTGTTCAATTTCATTTTACAATTTAATGGCAGAAGTAGAAAACAATGAAACAAATGCACTTATGTTATAATATGCCTGGGATAAATCCTATAAAAAAGGAGATTATACATTTTCTGTGCACATCCTATAGAACAAAACACCTAGCACTAATAATATATTATGCAGGACCGGGGATTTAGCTCAGTGGTTCTGGCACCTGTCAAGCGCAAGGACCCGGGTTCCATCCCTGGTAACCACATACCATACTGGGTCTGGAGACTCACGCTCAGCAGCAATCAGTACCACATACCACAGTGCCAGGCGTGGTGGCTCATGCCTGTAATCCCAGCACTCGGGAGGCAGAGGCAGGAGGATTGCTGAGATGTGAGTTTGAGCCTGAGCTCAGGGCCAGTTTGAACTACAAAACGAGACCCTGCCTCAAAAGAAAACACATATATATATATATATATATATATATATATATATATATATATATATAGTGCATATCAGAATTTAGTATAGACAGATCTAATGCTAATAGCTCTTAGAAAAAAAACGGCCAAGGGACACTCTGAGCAGTGATGGCTATTTCTGAAATACTGCTTGTGTGTCTGAGCTCCCCTACTGTTCAAGACCAGCCTGAACTACAAAGTGAGACAGTGTCTCAAAAAACTAAAAAAGAAAGCCAGATAAAATAAATGAAAAAGGACATCATGGAAATAAATAAACTGCTGCATTGTGAAAATCTTGACATCTGAGAAGCTTCATCTTGTGATACTTCCCTCCTCAGCATCCTCAGGCGCGGTCACCTGTTCATCTCCCTCTCGCTCCTCCTGGTGCCCACATGGCTGCTTTTCAGACTTTTATAATTAAAGCCAGCACCTTGTTCGGGGGAAATGCACTGCTGATTCCTCCCACAAATACATGACCTGTGTTGTGCTCGGGCCTCCCCAACCCACTTCCATGAAATCCCTGCTGAAATGTATCTCGTACACTCGCCAGTCCTGGAGCCCTCAGCACATCCCACCTCTGTCCCTTCTCTGTATCATGTGCTTCTGCTTTCCTTCCGAGAATTACTAACAGACGTCATGTGACTGATTATTTTTTACAGACACATGAGATTGTACACATTTATGGAATGTCATGTAATATTTAGATAGACACGTATTGTCTGGTGTTTGTCGTGTTCAAATAGGTGAAATCTAACTATTCCCTCAAATATTTATTAATATGGTACTTCTATTTAGTGAAAATATGTAAAGTTTTTTTTTTTTTAACTAGAGACTGAACTCAAGCCTTTGTACTTGCTAGGCAGATGTGGTATCGCTGTGCTAAATCCTAGGCCCTCAAAAGTATTTTTTTTCCCTAGTTAGTTTTTTTTTTATATTTATTCTTTTGAAAAGCTACAGATTGAAACCAGAACTTGACAGATGATAGGCAAGGGCTCACTCACAAAGTTACTATTATTTAATCATGTTTTTTTCCCACAGTGATTGAATTTTATTAAATTTTACATTTCAGTGATATGTGCTTGGGCCTCAGTTTTAGATTATTAATAATTATGAAATTATTAGTCATGAAAGCTGTAGAATACATATTATATTGAGTAAAAGATAAACAGAAATATATAGAAATTCCTAATACAAGGTGGCAAAGAGATGCTTTTAAAATGACCAAACACAAAATTCAGCAATGTTGAATTTGTCTTTATAGCATATGGAAGCACAGAATGACACGAGAGTTTCAGAATTTCTTCTTCTGGGATTTTCAGAGGATCCAGAATTGCAGGGCCTGATATTTGGACTTTTCCGGTTGATGTACTTGATCACCCTGCTTGGGAACCTGTTCATCATCCTGGCCACAATCTCAGACTCCCGCCTGCACACACCTATGTACTTCTTCCTCTCCAATCTGTCCTTTGTGGACATCTGTTTTACATCAACCACCACACCAAAGATGCTGGTAAATATCCAGAAGGGAAGTAAGGTCATAACTTATGAAGGCTGTGTCACACAGATTTATTTTTTTACATTGTTTGTAGGGCTGGAAAACTTCCTGTTGGCTGTGATGGCCTATGACCGATTTGTGGCCATCTGCCACCCTCTGCACTATGCAATTATCATGAAATCTCAGCTCTGTAGATCGCTAGTGTTTGCATCTTGGATTGTGAATGCCCTGAATTCTTTGTTACAAAGCTTCATGGTACTGCGGCTGTCTTTTTGCACAGACTGTGAAATTCCACATTTTTTCTGTGAACCTAATCAGTTGGTTTATCTTGCTTGTTCTGACACTTACCTCAGTTATATGGAGTTGAATTTGGTAGCTGGATTTCTGGGTGGTGGAACCCTCACCGGCATCCTCTACTCTTACTCTAAGATAACTTCCTCAATATGCGCCATATCCTCAGCTCAGGGGAGGCACAAAGCGTTTTCCACCTGTGCATCTCACCTCTCAGTTGTTTCCTTGTTTTATTGTACACTACTAATTGTGTACTTCAGTTCTTCTGTCACTAAAGATTCACACTCAAGTGCAGCAGTCTCAGTGATGTACACGTTGGTCACCCCCATTCTGAATCCCTTCATCTACAGTCTGAGAAATCAAGACTTAAAGAGGGCTCTGAAAAGTCTGTTTGACAGAGGGATTATATAGTTATCTATTTTCCTGGGACTAAAGAATCTGTGTCAATCGTATGTTCAGTGCTTCAGTGCAAATATTACAATTTTTTTCTATCGCATCGTGGAAGTAGCGATCTGTCCTTTTCACTCACGCTCAGCTTGGTGTTCACAGTGCCAATCGAACTCAATAACAAAACTTATTTTGAGACACGTGTTTCCAGGGGAAGTCTATCTGGAAAGACCCTTCTAACTGACTGTGTATACTGACCCCTCATTAGAGAAGTCTTTCCGTAGTATGAGATAAACATCTATATTGTATATTGGGTTAGTATAAAATACTTTTTTCATATTTTAAGGACAATCATTGACATGCGATAGGCTGTTGGCCATGTGTAAAGTGCTTACTCACTTAATATTAGCTGGAAGATTCCATGTTTATTGAATTCTTTTTATTCTTCTTGAAATCATCAAAAAATTCTACATGAAAGATCCTCTATTGTCTGAGCTTTGCCACAACCACTAGCTGGACAGTGAATGAACAATGACATTATTGTCTATTGTGTATGTTCTTTTTGCTCAGGTATCATTTATGTGTTCATCTTCATCATGTGAACCAGAAGAGTTTGAAGTCCTGCTTAGTCCTTTGACTGTGGGCCAGGGTAACTACTGATGTTTTCTTTATCAGAGCAGATACCAAAAATACAAGGCAGTAAATTATCACAATTGCCTTCAGTTCTGTTCACTTCCATTATTGTGTTAGTTTCTTTTCTTTCCCCGCTGAGATAAAATGTCCAACACTCAAAGTTAAAAGGAAAGGGGGAAAAGTTTATTTAGTTCACAGTTCACGAAGATTTCAGTCCATAGTTGGCTGGCTCCAGGGCAGATGTCGAGGGGCAGCCATTCATGGTGGCAGAAGACAGCAACAGCAACAAGAGATCCAAACTGCATCTTTCTGCCCCTTTTTTGTTACTCCAACTACTTAGGGGTGCCCTTGGACCTGGCCCCACCATGAGTCAATCATGAATGAGAGGCCCATTAAAGCTTCTCTGCTTATTATATTATTTACGTGTAAATGATTATGCAAATGTTATGGTAAATTATTTAGGAAATGATAATAGAAAACCTGTGCATCTTCAGCAGTAATATAACATTTTTAAGTAAATTTGATTCACAAAAATCTAGATAGAGACAAGCATTTCTCAAAAGGCATATAAATAGACAAAATCCAAAAATAGTCTTATCATCTCTAGCCAATTGAAACTGCATTGAGAGTTTATGTCAACTCAGTTATTAGGCTAACATGAAACATTGTAGAAAATGAACTTGAAAAAGGAAGACATAAAGGACTTCTGCAAGACATTAGAGATTAATATTCTGAATGTAAATTAAGATGGCAGAAATAAATGGAATATATAATCGACACACTAAAGTATATTAAAAATGTGTGTCCTCTAGGACATAACATTAGGAATAAACCACAAAAAAGTTCCCCCCAAGACTTCTGTCTTATTTGTAGTTTTTCTAAACTGTCAATTTCGATGTAATGATTATGAGAGGTTTGACAGGTCAAGGAGAAAGGGTCACAGTAGAAGATTACCTACCTAGAGTTAGGTAGAAGGGATTTGTTCTGTTTTATTACAGAAAAATGGGATAGCCATAATCACATTGGCTTAACTTTTGAATAGCAAGAAAAAAGGAGCTTAAAGTTTCCAAACAAAAAGATGGAAATATCAATTATCCTTGTTCAATCAGTTTTGTTCAATATATGATTAAATATTAGTAATATTTTAAAAAGTTCATGTCAAAAACATTAAGAAAAATACAAAACAAGGATGAAATATGAAATACATTTTATATTATGAAAATATTACTCACTATAATACCCACTTACTATCTGTGTTATGTATCTCATAACATTATGTGTTTAACCTCAAGTAAATAATTTTTTAAAAACAAATAAAATGAATATAGAAATTATTTTGAATTAGAATTAAGAAAAATAATAATTTAATCATGTGAACCAGTGATTTAGAAGGATAAATATAAGTAATTTATAATCATAAAAATATGTTCAATTTTTAAAAATCTTTATTGGTACATTAAATATACACATCATGATTGCACTCCATAATGGGGATTTGTACCAGTATAAGACACAACTTAATTCTCATTTTTTCCCATAGCCCTACCCACCCTACCACCCCCCCATATACATAAAATTTGTTTCCTTACTTTTTTGTTACAATCTCAACATTGTCCCCTTTCACCTTATTT
>PVIR01043085.1:0-11911 GCA_004026965.1 Petromus typicus | reverse complement strand
CGAGACCCTGTCTCAAAAAAACCTTAAAAAAAAAAAAAAAAAAAAAGAAATCAGGTCACCCAACCCAGACCTTCCAGGTCCTTGTCTCTAACAATTGGACAAGACAAGCTGAAAATGGTGCCAAAGGTTTACTTCAAAGGTGAGGGTTGAAGGAGTAGAAGGACAGGAGAAAGGATAAAAGTGAAAGTAAAACACACCCGGTGTGGAGGAGACCCAGGTGGGCCACTGTGAGGGTTTGTCACAGCTCCGTGTGGGGTCCGCTGTCCTTTTGGTCGCCCCCCTCTCGGGGAGTTGTGAGGAGTTCTGCACACAGAAGATCACCCTCGCTACCCTGAGATCTTGATTCAGATGGGTCTCCCACTTCTCCAGCCAGTTTTGCCCACGCTGCCTCCTGTATCAGCAGAACTTACTGCTTCACAATTCCTCCTCCAGGAAGCTGGCCCCGCGCTGCTCCACCCTCTAGGTGTAAGTTTGCGGAGGGGACAGCTTGGGCAGGTCTGCTCCGGGCACAGAGGGCCTCTGGACATCGGAGAACCGTCAGAGTCCAGAGAAGGATGCTGTGCGGCTCGCTCATGCTCTGGGGCCGGCCACTGGGCACTGCCAGGAGGCGGATAGGTCGTTGGTGTGTGCGTCACTGTTTACTGACTGACCTCCAGGCCTGCGGCCCTCTGTACCTTAATGCGCGGGTTTGTGATCTTGCCTGAATGGAACCTGAGACTGCGGGTAAGTGTGCTGGGAGAGGATCTCAGAGTGGGCGGGAGTGAGTGAGGGAGAAGAGTCGGGGAGGACGTTACTCCCAGCGCCACCGCCAGGAGCTCAGCTCCTAACTTCCTTTCCTGACAGCTCAGAGCTTGTGTGGAGAAACACAGCACCGATTTTTATGAACAGATTTTATTTTTAACTATAACTCACACCTGACTTTTGTATGTTGGCTTTACATTCATAACTTTACCAAATCATTTATTAGTTCTAAGAGGTTTGTAAAAGTGGACTATTCAGGGTTTTCTATATGTAAGAATCATACTTTTTGTTTATAGAAATTTTATTTTTTACTTTTAATTTTTATATTGCATGTGAGCTTGCACTCCTTGTGGGGAACTGGTATGTGTGCAAAACACATTTCAGTTCTTTTTTCCCCCCCGTTTCTCACCCCCCACCCTTTTTGCCAGGATCAGACCCCTTTATGTACAAATCCTTCTAACATTAATTATCATCCACGCAGATTAATGGCCAGACTAACATGGCGGAGCACATATGGCACATAAGGCAATTCGAGGCACACTCTTTTTGGTATTGGGGGTCAAACTTAGGACCCCAGGCTTGCCAGGCAGGTGCTGTGCGCTGAGCTATGTCCCCAGCCCTCGAGGGGCACTTTTAGGGAGCCATATCTCTCTGCAAACGTGGACCACTGTCCACCTAGATTCCGTGCTTTTGGCTTCCTTTTTTACTAACTGTTGTGAACTGGTGACTGTGGGTATCTTTGCCTTGTTCCTGGTTTCAGGGAGGTTTTAATCATGACGTGAGCTTCGTCTTTGGTTTTGTTTCTTTTTTAAAGTTTTTATTTTTAGTTTCATTGAGACAAGGTCTCGCTTGGTACTACAGGCTGGCCTTGAACTCACAGCAATCCTCCTGCCTCTGCCTCCCGAGTGCTGGGATTATAGGCGTGAGCCACCACGCCAGGCACTGTAGTATGTGGTACTGATTGCTGCTGAGCGTGAGTCTCCACGCCCAGTATTGTATGTGGTTACCAGGGATCGAACCCAGGTCCTTGCACTTGCAAGACAGGCGCCGGAACCACTGAGCTAACTCGCTGGCCCAATCTGGGAAGTAATTTACATGTACCACATGTCTGTATTTACACAGCATGTTTGCCTCAGGGAATCTTGATTTGTATTTAACTCTAATAAAAGTCACAGTGGAAGAAGTAGATACCCAAGTTGCCCAAACACATTTGCTACCTTTCCAGTGACTAACGGAGTATGAGTTTTTGAAGAGGATGATGCTAACTCAGGCTAGAAAAGCAGTTCTCGAATCTTTGGTTTTTTTACATCTGTCACATTTCAGAGCCCCACAGCTCCTGGTGGCTGGTGGAAAGCTGTGTCTAGAGGACGATTCAGGGAAGGTGTGTGGGGCGGGCAGACGGCTTGTCCCGCTGTGGCTGTGTGTGTCACTGAGGGACAGGCCGGCGCTGGGCCAGGGGCCAAGGGTCTGCGTCCTGGTCCAGTTTTGGCCCAACAGCTCCTTCATTTTCCTAATGTCTCCGAAGTGTGTAAAAGTAAAATCGATGACATCGAAGGCCTCTCTGGGTCTGAAGTTCCTAATTACAGTTGAAGAAACTGAGATCAAGCACAAGACATAACTTGGCTATCGTCAACACCCAAAGAGAGCCAAGCTGTGCTAATATGATGTATTTTTCTGGGCTTCAAACACATTTCCCAGATCTGCCAGTGTTCAGCCCTCCTTTTTTAAATGTTGTTTTTTTGGCTGGGATTTAGCTCAGCGGTTCCGGCGTCTGCCTGACAAGCTCAAGGTCCTGAGTTTGATCCCCAGTACAACAGATCACAGTGTTGGGCATGGTGACTCATGCCTGTAATCTCAGCACTCAGACGGCAGAAGCAGGAGGACTGCTGTGAATTCGAGAGTTGCTTGGACTACATAGTGATCTCAGAGCCAGCCTGGGCTACAAATCGAGACCCTATCTCAAAAATAAATTAATTAATTAATTAACTTTGTTTTTTTAGACAGGGTCTCACTATACAGTTCAAGCTATCTTTGAACTCAGTATGTAGCCCCAGTTGGGCTCCAACTCATGGTGATCCTCCTGCCTCAGCCTCCTAAGTGCTGGGATTACAGGTCTGGCCACCACACCTGGCTTCATTTCCCTTTTAATTAACACTGAACCCCTGTTCTCTGAGGCCCTGCTGTCCACGTCTGACCCCAGGCAGTCTCACAGAAGCTTTTTTTGTGTTTTCTAAGTCGGGAAACAGAGGCTCATAACGGGCAACTTGACTGGCAAAAGTGCCAGCGGAGATATTCCTAGCAGGGACTGGAGCTCCGGTGCCCAGTCCCTAGATCAGAGTGTCAGCCTCTTGGACACTGTGTGATGAAAGAGGTGACGGGGGGAGATACACCTCCCTGGTGTAAGGACACAGCCACCTTGAAGTCATACCGCCTCTGCAGGGCCAGGAGGGGAGCAGAAGGCGGGGAGCTGGCTGTCCAGGAGCCCGCGGGGTTAGAGAGCCTTCCAGGGCCCCCGTGATGAGGCTTTAGAGGAGCAGGTGGATATGCACCCTCATAGCCAGGCCCAGGCCGAGGGTGCTGGGCCGAGGACACACCCACTTCTACTCAGGCCTGGCCCCGAACTCACAGTCCAGGGAACTGACCGTGAGGACAGGGACAGCAGCCTGGTGTTGGAGGGCTCAGCAGGGGAGGCAGACTCCAGCCAGGGGGATGCAACTCGGGTCAGCTCCCTGGGGGGTGGGGAGTGGGTATCATGGCCTACATTGTCTCCCCCAGACTTGTGTGCTGGGGCGCAGTACCTTGGTATGTGACTCTAGTAGAGCGAGGCCTTTGAAGAGGTAACTAAGATTTACCAGGGTGCGAGGGTGGGTCCTGAGCTAACGGACCAGCCCCTTTGTAAGAAGAGATGTCAGGGATGTGTGTGCTCACAGAAAGGCCCTCACCCTCACAGCTGGAGGGTAGCCATGTGCAAGAAGGGAGAGGCTGGCCCCCCTGGCCGTGGCCCTCAGGCTCCACGACTGAGAGCAGAAGGCCGTCCATGTGCGCAGGCCAAGAAGGTGAGGAATCAGGCTGAGCACCTGTTGGATGGGGCAGGGGGGGAGCAGGTCTTGGCAAACGGCTGGTGAGTGGGGAGTGGCCAGCAGGGCCTAAAGACAGCCCTGATGTCTGCATGGCGGTGAGAAGATGGGGTGCGCCCCCTGACGGGGCAGTCGGGGTCAGAGTGGGGTTGACAGGCAGCCTTCGGACAAGACGACAGCAGGTCCCACGGCCTCCCAGGCAGTGTGGTCTTCAGGGCCCACGAGAGTGGATTCAGAGCTCTGAGAAGACTGGCCGGTCTCCAGATGGGAAGTGGGGCCGGGAGAGGAGCGACCTCCCGGGGGCAGTGCTGAGAATTGGCAGCAGACAAGCAGCAGCCAGAGAGCCAGGGGGGACCAGACACGAGTGATGGAAGGTGCTGAGAGAAGTTACTTTGAGGAGGGGAGGGCAACAGGGCCCGACAGCGCACAGAGCTGGGGTCCAGGCAGAGCAGCCCCAGAGAGGTGCGGGGAGCAAAACCCGCTGCAAAGGGCGGATTGCTGGCAGGAGTACAAAGTTGCTAAGAGAAATGAGTTTGAAACAGCTGCTAGTGCGCCGTGCGCCCAGCAGGTGGCAGCACCTCCACCTTACAAGACCGAGCATTTATTTTACTTTAAGAGATTTCCTTGCACAGCTGTGGTGTGCAGGACTCTGAGGTCAACAGTGTGGATAATACACGTGCCTATTATATTTTATACAGGCGTATGGACGTGTAAACCTCCCCTTAGAGCCCACATTTTCGTTGAAGAAGCAGGGAACATAGGCGTGTGGGCCACCTTCTTGTCTTCTCCAAATTCTGAAGCTTTATCTTCGGTAGGTGGAGAGGGCTGCAGATCGAGAATGTGGACTGTCCCCTCGCCTTGAGCGAAATGTGCCGGATAGGACGTGAGTGCACACACTGAGCCCACCACCGAGCGGTGGCGTTTGATCACCTATGCGTGTGTGTGCGCGTGTGCGTGCGTGTGTATGGGTGTGACTAGGGAGTTGTATTTCCTAAAGACTGCTGCTCTGCTGTCTCCCATCATTAGCGTTCTGGTAACGCGACGTCGACGCCCCTCCGGAGGCCAGCCCCACGCCGCCCTGTCCGCTGACGCCGGCCTGAAGCCGAGTGCGGACTGGGGCCAAGGCAGGCCCGGCTCAGTCCCTTTCGCGGGGTGGCTCGTTACGCAGCGGTGGAGACACGCAGTCCATTTCGTGGGCACTGGCGGATGGGCGCCCCCGGCCAGGCTCTCCGGTAGGGGCGGGGACATAGGTTGGGCTCGGAGCAGGCGTAGGCTACGTGGTTCGGATTCACCCATTGTCCGCCCGGGAAGCAGACAGACATTCCTGGCTGACTTCATCGCGAGCTGTGCGGCTTCAGGATTATCTCCAGGTACGCTGTGTCAGCAGCTCCTTCACGGTGCCGCTTTTCATCTCGCACCATCTCGTCAGCACCCCAACCCTTCCTGTCCATCGGAGCCCACGCTCCTCCAGCCTCCCCTTCGTGGGCCCCCGGAAACCCTCCCTCAAATGCCAGCCTCACCCTGCCCATGCCGGGCCTGCATGGCTGAGACCAGCGTCTTTGCCAAGGTGCTCAGTGCCCTGTGCAGTGTGTTCCCGCACTCTGTCCTTCTGTCCTTGGTGTCCCCCAAAAGAACGGGACTTGCTGGGAATTATACCCACTTCTAAATCCCACGGTCTGCTGGGTGCATCTCAGTCCCTTCCCCCTTCCCTGTAACATTTATAGACAAGAGCAAGAGAATAAGAGGGCCTTGGGGGCTGGGGAGTTAGCTCAGTGGTTCCGGCGCCTGTCTTGCAAGCGCAAGGGCCCGGGTTCGATTCCCCGGTAACCACATAACAATACTGGGTGTGGAGACCCACACCCAGCAGCAACCAGTACCACATACCACAGTGCCGGGCGTGGTGGCTCATGCCTATAATCCCAGCACTCGGGAGGCAGAGGCAGGAGGATTGCTGTGATGTGAGTTGGAGGCTGAGCTCAGGGCCAGCCTGAACCACAAAGCGAGACCCTGTCTCCAAAAACCTAAAAAAAAAAAAAAAAGAGAGAAAATAAGAGGGCCTGGCGCCCTCTCTCTGTCTTCCTGTCCCCGTGTGTGTGCTGCTCCGCGAAGGGGCTGCGGGACACCCCAGGCAGCTGGCCCGGCCGTGGCCCCTACTCCTCCCCGGCCTACAGTGCTCACCTCGGCAGGACACTGCCCGGAGTGGACGGACCTAGAAGCCAACCTCGCAGGGCCGGTGGTGAGCTGTGAGTTCTGCATACAGGACAGCGGCCCCGGGGCCTTTAGGCGGAGGCGTCTTGGCCCTGAGGGCCCGGGAAGGTCGGTGGTGCTCAGAGGAGACCTCGGCCAGGGACTGGGGGGCGTCGGGAGCAGGCTGCGAAGTGCCTGGCTGTCCCTGCAGGGTGAGGCCCGTGGGACTTCTCCGAGAAGCTTCACCGCTGCGCCAAGACCCAGCCACTCCGTGCTGGCCACGCTCGGGAGCCAGGCTTTGGGGAGGTGGCAGGCCTGCCTCTCTTTCCTGACCCTCGGCTCACCCGCCCATTTCCTGACCTTTGACCCCAGAGGGGTCAGGAAACTCCCAGGGCCGTGATCTCCCGGGCCGCCCCTGTAATAACACTGTTACATATACTGTTTGGTTCGGTTTGGTTTTTGTTACATATACTGTTGACTGGAGCATTTGGAAAGAATAAAGTCTGTTTCTGTTCCTAGTTCTGTAGGTTGAAAGTCCAAAGATCATGACAGAAGGAAAACAGATGGGAAGAGACAAAAGAGGGCCAAATTCCCTTGCCAGCTGCCCCTAGGAAGGCTTCTCGCCTTCAGGAGGCCTCTGCCCCACGACCAGGCCATCCCAGGAGCCTCAGCGCTCACCAGCGTGGGCAGGGCCGGCCACACCCCTGCGCAGGAGGGTCCTGCTCCGCTTCCTCACTGTCTCGCCCTCCTCCTCTTTACCTGGTCAAGCCTGTGCACCTGTGTACCGTGGGGTAAACAGAGGGTGGGGAAGGGGGCGGTGCCTGGGGGAGGGGCCTCTGACCGGCTCCTCCTTCCGTGGGATGCTTGGTGGGGGCTGCAGACTCCACCCCACAGGTGGACCCTACCCTGGCCGGGTAACAGAGCCTCCCGCTCAGTGGGCACACGGCTTTCTGCTGCAGAGGCCGTTTTCTGGAACATGTCCCCAGCCTTAAGTTCTCTGTGGGTGGATTGCTAGGTTGTCAGGCTGCAACCGAACTTGTGATCCTCCTGCCTCGGCCTCCCAGAGTGCTTAGATTACAGGTGTGTGTCGCTAGGTGCAGTTCGATGACAGAATTTGAATTTTCTGCCTTGTCAGTGTTACTGCCCAGCCAAAGTTCATTCACTCTCCTTGTGCATGCTAACCGGAGAAGAGGAGATGGAAAAAAGAGCCCGCACAGGAGACTGTGCTGCTGCATTTATCACCGAAAGGTGGCAGACCGTGCCACCCCGAGATGAGCCACTTTAGCTCAAGGATGGCTTCGAGCTAGTCGATCGGTGACGCGGACGCTGCTCTCTTACTGGAGGAAAAGCCGCGAAGACAGCCACGCTCCTACCGGCCTGCAGAGGGCGCCAGAGAACGCGGATGAGCTGCTCCACCAGCCTTTTTCTCTAGACTGCCGAAGACTCGGGAACTTTTCCTGCCTTGTTGACACAGGGGAGCAAGGCCTGGCTCCCCACTCCAAACGCGAGCCTGTGTTCTCTAAAATCGAAGAATGAATTTTAGGAACGACCGCCGGAGGTTTGAGTAGGAAAATTCTATTGAGAGAAAGCTTCTGCCAGGCCTGGAGTCTCATAGGAGTCAGCAGGGGGAACCCGGAAAAGTGGGGAATCCAGGGCCGTCTCTTCTAGGGGGTATTTAAGGGCCAAGAGATGGGGTGGGTGCAAATTAGGGACTTCCAATAAGATTCAAAAGAAATGGGTGAACCAATGGAATTATAACAGGTACAGTTGTTTAAGCTATCTTGATCAAATGGAGTCCAGGGAGAAATTGAGTCATATAGGGTCCTCCCCCCATCAGGTTGGCCCTGGGAATCTACAATTACTCCATTCCTGGGAAGGGAGGAGGTGAGTCTAGACCTGGACTCCCTACTGATTTAGAACGAAGCCTTAACCAGTCACTGTTTTCCAGGATTTTTCTGATGTCCTTGACCTTTGGTAACAATCTCCTTTCTCGTGAGTTTTCTCCAAGGGCCTGCCCTGTCTGTCTGCCTGCCATATTTCTAACTAGCTTTTCTACCTATAATGTTGCCACTTTGCTGCATATTTTCTTTATCCATGTTATCAGAATTTCAGCCACCCCTTGAGAGTCACTCCCATGTAAATGGGAGTATATATATATACTGTTTTTCTTGTTAATTTCTCTTTTGTTACATGAGGTTTTGCCCAGAATTTAGAAAAGTAATTCCTTTCCCCCTACATCATCATCATCATCATCATCATTTGCATTACTAGGGATTGAACCTAGACGCTTCACGCTGAGCTACACGTTCAGCCTTTTTCATTGTTTTATTTTGAGACAAGTGCTCCGTAAGTTGCCAAGTTTCCCGGGCTGGGTTCGAACCTGTGATCCTTCTGCCTCAGCCTCCCAGAGTGCTGGGATTACAGGTGTGCAGCACCCTACCTGACTTTAGATCCTTTCGATAAATATGAGAAAAAGAGTCTGATGTGAAAAATTAGAAAGGGACTGTGCATACATGTTTCCCACCAAGCCGTATGAGAGAAGGAGGAGAGGGGAGTGATGGGTTCACAATTCTAGTAATCTGAGTAAAGAGCTGTTGGAACAGAGTCGGTGATGAAAGTGATACATGCAGAAGGTAAACGGCACAGTTAGGAGTTATTAAAAGTGCACCTCTGCCCCCTGGACTTTCCCTCCATTTCCTCCTGAGATGGCGCCCCCATTTCCGGTCGCCTTTCCTCGTCGATTGTCTTACTTTGTTGGAATGCACCATTAGTACTGCCGAAGGCATTCTTACGCTATGGCCGCTGAGCTGGGATGGACTCCTGCGAGTGCAGAGGCTGCTTTCTGGCTCCGGCCCCAGGCTGCTGGTGGCATTCCCATCCTGTCCTTCCTGTGACAGCCCGTGGCGCCCTGGCTCAGGGCCCTCGGAGCCGTGTGGCGGGCCTTCTCCATTCGAATTCAGCACGGGCGCTGACCCGCCTCGCCTTTCACCTATTAGTGGAGTCACGAAAGACAAATGCAAAATTGAGAAAGACCAGGATGCAGGGACAGAAAACACAAAACAGCCAGAAAGGATTCAGGGAACTGAAAGTTTGACAGTGCTGACTGGTGTCTCGCTAAGTGCCAGACCACGGAAACCTCTCCGTGCCCGGGTGCTGCTCAGCAGTTAGCCTCCTTTTCCCATTCCACTCCCTGCCCCTCCCCTCACAGTGGCTTCCTGTCCCCTCTTCTCAGAGCCTCAGATCCCTTCAGCTACGCTCCATTCCTTCTGCCTCCAGAATTAGGAGACTCCGAGGTTTCGAGTTCCCACCCCCTACCCTGATGTGGTACCAAGACTGTCTGATTTGTTGCACCTGGGGTGAAGTGTTTGCTCTGAGTGAAGTGTTCGCTCTGAGCCTCTTCGATGTCCCACATCCCCTTCCCCTTCCCAGGGACACACTTCGCAGGACACAGGGCCCAGGCCCCCTGCCCACTGGCCCAGTGAATCCCCCGCCCTGCCTGAAAGACGGCCGTAGTTAGCGCCCTGCTGCTGGTGCCCGGCTCACTGGCTGCTGTTTTTCTCTCCCCTCAGCTGCCCACCTGCCTAAGACTGGCATTTCCAGGGATCAGTATGGACCCCTTGGCCTTCTTTGTGGATAGCATCTATAGACTACATAGTCATAACTCCTCGCCCCTCATCTTAAGACTTTAATTGCCTGTTTAACATTTCCTTTGTTTCTTAAATAGACATCTCATGCTATGCAAGTCCAAAATTGAGCTCCCGATCTGCAGACCCGTTCCAAAATGACTTCTCCCGCAGCGCCCTCCAGTGGTAATCAAGTCTCCCGGTACCAGTCCGGACCACAGAAATCTTTCCTCCCTACACTGCACGCCAATGCACCAAGTATCTTACACTCTGTTCATTAGCTACGCAGAATCAGGCTTCGCCCCCTGGCCTGGGCCATAACCGTTTCACGCCTAGACCGTCTAAAACAGCCCCTATCCCCAAGTAAGCAGCTCATCCCCATTTGCCTGGCACCTTCCCGATTTTGTACGGCAAATCCGATCTCAGGGTCTCAGCCCCAGGCAAACCCGGGCAGCTGCTCAGCCTTCTAGCGGAGCTCTGCTTCTTCACTGCTCCTGACATCCGCTCTCAATGGAGCTGGGTAAGTCCTTCAAAAACAAATCTTATCTGTTTTCTTTGCTCAGAACTAATCACCAACTCTTCATCTCGCTCAGAAAGAAAACTACTGCTTCTGGAGGTCTCTGAGACTCCAAGCCTGGCAGGCACAGATTCAGCATTCCAAGGGAGGGCCTGACCCCACAGGACCTGTGCTGTGGGGAGTTAGCCTGACTAGAAGAGAATCCAGAGTGAGGACGGGGCTGTGCAAAAGGTGAAGGGAAGAATTCTGGGAAATTGTTAAATTGAAAAAAGCTGACGGTAAGACTGAAAGAGCTATAGAATCTGTTTCAAGGGGTTCTGCTGGTACTGAGTGCTACACACGTGTGCCACACAAAGTTTACATAAACTCACACATTTGCAGCAGGAGGCCTTGACTTCCCCACACAAAGGCGGCCTCAGCCACCGGCAGCCCCCCACATCAGGAAACCCTGGAGCAGCAGCACAGATCCGCTCCGCTCGCCCCCGTCCAGCAATTTCTCCTTCTGCCTGGCTGGGTTCATGCTTCGCACTTACTGCTGCGTCTCCAGCTCCATCTCCCTCAGCCAGGAACAGCCGGGAGTCAAGTCCTGCCTGACTCTGGGGAGGACTGCGGAGCGCAGGCCCTGAGTGAGGAGGCCTCTGCCTCAGGAGGCTGCTTAGGACCGGGGTGGGGGCTGGGGGGGTGGGACACGCCAAACACGCCTCTCCCCCTCCACCGCACTGCTGATAGGGGGTTATCACCTGCCAGTTTGGTGTCCACCAGCTTTCTTCGTATGAACTCATCATTTTCCTGTTTATAACAATTAGAATGTTGTCATACTTTATTTATTGGATTAAATCCATTATTATAATTATTTTGCTCTCAAATCATTGCAAACTTAGCTAACACTATTATCATCTGTTTTCTTTAGATCTGTCCTTAAGATTCTCTGGATAAATTCTTTACTTTCTGGCATAAACTCATGCTTTAGGCTCTTAAGGTAATTTCCTTGATGCAGGTTTGGAATTCACTCTCTCCGGGGCATTCTGCAATGGCAGATGATGTTTGGAAATGGAGTCTGAGTACTTGGCACCTGCAGCCTCTGTGGCATCGCTGGTTCTGGCCCTTTGCGGTGTTCAGGGAGTGAGGAGCTTGCCTCTCTGAGGGTAAAAGTCCTGGAAAATTCCCCCAGCCTTCCATGCTGTGCTGCATCCCCTCCAGCCGGCAGGACACATATGCAGGGGTGCGTGTGTGGGCGCCCTACACACATTATCTATTTACTGCGTTGCACAGTGCCCACTTCTGATCTGCTCCTTGGGAATCTCAGCCTTTCCTTTCCTCTTTCCTGTCAGGGGAGACTTGTGTCTCATTAGCATCCCTGTGGCTGCTTGTGTAGCTGGCCTTTCTGGCCTGCGTGGCCACCACAGCCTACAACAGAAGGGCAGGAGGGCACAGGAGGAAAGAGAAGAGAAACAGGAAGGAGACTCATTTTTTCAGGAAATGGAGGAAGGAACGAATATGTATCCTTTTAATTCTCTTTCTTAAACAGTGTCTGGATCCTTTTGAGAGGGTTTCTTCGCAGTGAGGCGGACATCGCTCAGTCCTCTCCGAGCACACGGACCCGCTGTATTTGTTGAAGGGTTCTTTCTGGCCTCTGGAGCCCAGCTCCTCTGCTGGGATGTAAGGTCACAGCTCAGCATGCAGGGATGGCTCATGCCCTGTGCTGGAACCAGCCTGCACTTCCCGGAAGTGCTGGGATCACTTCCCGGAAGTCCATCTTCGGGAGC
>PVIR01043084.1:0-11927 GCA_004026965.1 Petromus typicus | reverse complement strand
GATTACAGGCGTGAGCCACCATGCCCGGCACTGTGGTATGTGGTACTGGTTGCTGCTGGGCGTGAGTCTCCACACCCAGTATTGTTATGTGGTTACTGGGGAATCGAACCCGGGCCCTTGCGCTTGCAAGACAGGCGCCGGAACCACTGAGCTAACTCCCTGGCCCCTCCTCTTTGTCTTTTAAAAGTTTGATTACAGTACATCTGAGTCTTTTCTTTTTTTTTTTTTTAATTTTTTTTTTTTGTTTTAGGTTTTTTGGAGAGAGGGTCTCACTTTGTGGTTCAGGCTGGCCCTGAGCCCAGCCTCAAACTCACATCACAGCAATCCTCCTACCTCTGCTTCCCAAGTGCTGGGATTACAGGCATGAGCCACCACACCCGAAACTGTGGTATGTGGTACTGATTGCTGCTGGGTGTGAGTCTCCACGCCCAGTATGGTATGTGGTTACTGGGGATCAAACCCAGGTCCTTGTGCTTGCAAGACAGGCGCCGGAACCACTGAGCTAACTCCCCAGCCCTGCCTTATGATTCTTGTTGGAACTGGCCTTTGAATCTAATAACATGGCCACTCTGGAGATCAGTTTTTTCACCCTTCCTTAGTATTTGTTATTTTGTCTGTAATTTATTGTTCTTGTTGTTATAGACTGTGTCTATGCCAGCATCAGCCTGAGGTATAAACTTTGTCTTCTAAGGTGTTGTTTTGTACCTATGACTTTCCCTGAACATGAATAATCATATTCTAATTTTCTCTGTAAATGAAGTTGCTTTTCAATGTCCTGGCCATTATTTGCTCTCAAGAAGTGCAAACAATGGGCCGGGGGATATAGCTCAGTGCTTCCGGCGCCTGTCTTGCAAGCGCAAGGACCCAGGCTCGATCCCGGTAACCACATACCACACTGGGCATGGAGACTCACACCCAGCAGCAACCAGTACCACATACCACAGTGCTGGGCGTGGTGGCTCATGCCTGTAATCCCAGCACTCAGGAGGAAGAGGCAGGAGGATTGCTGTGATGTGAGTTTGAGGCTGAGCTCAGGGCCAGCCGAAACTACAAAGCGAGACCCTGTCTCAAAAAACCTAAAAAAAAAAAAGAAGAAGAAGAAGGGCAAACAAAAAAATAAAGTGGGTATCAGGGCCTTATAAAGTTTCTGCAAGTAACTTCAGCCAGAGGGCTAAGGGCTCACATAGATGGGGAGGAAGAACAATAAGACCATTCACCACCCAACTACCAGTACGTACCTCATCATTAGAAACATAAATCAGGAATCACAACACAGATCTGCAATAATTTGAAAGCAAGATCATTTTGCCCACTTTGGCTCCTACAAACTGTGTTTAAGTTCATTGAACATGTGAACTGCTGTCCCCATGGAGTACAATGAACAGTTTTAAGACTTGAAATGACTAAAACTCAATACACCTTTCATCCATTTCCAGAAGTTGCAAGCTTTCAGTAGTCTCTAGAGCTTCAAAATAGATATGGTAGACATTTTCTACCAGAGCAAGAGTTACATAAGTGGAAAGATTCATCATGCATCTTCCAAGAGTCTACTTCCTTTCGTATTTTTAATTGTTATTAATCTTTTTAGTGCAGAGTTGTTTTTATTGTGGATAAACATCCTGATCAGATATGATTTGCAAAGATCTTCTGCCATTCTATGGCTTAACAAGGAAATTTTAATTAATGTTGTCTCTACTTACAAAGAACAAGAAAAAATATTGCATTTATACAAATGCATAGAACTCTAAAAGAAAATACAAAATAAATGAGACTTGGCATGTGACTCAATCACATCACACTCCATAACAAAACACCCAATCTGCACTTGTAATGCAATACAACTCAGACTTTGTCTTCCATGAAAAATTGGACACAAAACATTATCTTCCATGAAAAATTCAATCAGCTAAGACATTCTGCAGTATAAAGATCTCCAGTAGAGCGCACCAGTTTTTAAAAAAGTATTTCTTATTAGCTTTTAAAGCTTAAAAGGCTTAGCAAGAAGTTAGTACCCTGTCCCATCCCCACAAATCCTGCCATATAAAACACAAAGGATTTACTCTACCTTCATTTACAGTTTGGGAGCCACCAACTGTGCCCAGATGCCATGTTATACACTGGGACAACTATGGGGAAAACGTGTAAGATCCACTTTGTGCCTAGAAATATAACAGACACTTTATGCCTGTCATATTATTCATTTGGTGTTTATTACAACCTATCTTTAAAGAAGAAAATTAAGACACAGAGAAATTAAATGGCTGAATAAAGACTAAACAGCTGAGATTTGAACCTACATCATCTTGCTCTAGAATCTCTTTGGGTTTTTGGTTTTTAGACAGGGTCTTGCTTTGTAATTCAGACTAGCTCACTATATGGCCCAGGTTAGCCTTGAATTAACAGTGCTCCTCCTTCCTCTACCTTTCGAGTACTAGAATTACAGGCATGAGCCACTACACCCAGCATTGTGATATGTGGTGAGATTGAACTCAGGAATTTGCACTTGCCAGGCAGATGCTGGAACCACTGAGCTAAACCCCTGGCCTTCTTCTGTATTTTAGATACTGTTTCTACATGTAATCATGACTTTTTGATATGTCCTTAGACTTGCTTTTTTTTTGAAACAGGATCTCACTTTGCAGTTCAGTCTGGCCTTAAACTTACTGTGTAGCGCAGGCAACACTGGAACTCACAGGAATCCTCCTGTCTCTGCCTCCTGAGTGCTGAGATTACAGTGTGAGTCATCATGCCCTACATTGCAGGGTTACTAGTATGTGGTTACTGGGGGTTGAACTCAGGCCCTGCACTTGCAAGACAGGCCCTGGAACCACTGAGGTACATCTCCAGCCCTGGACTTGCTTTTTTATGTTATGCTAACCATCTCAGTTTCCAGGTTGGGAATCCAAACCCAAATGACTAGTCCATAATTATCAAAGAAACTCAAGATATTATAATACTTCAAAGACCCAAGACCCCCAAATCCAAGTTGAAGGGAGTGTTACAAGGCCCATATGGATGCAGCTATTATTAGAGAAAGAAGATAAAGATATCCAAAATTATGACAAATACAAACAGTTTTGCAATGAGCAAATTCCTTTATCTTATTGTTGGCAAGTGTTGCTACTCTATTTCATCCCCTTGTCATTTCATCCTATACTGCTTCCTACCTCCCAAAACCTAGTCCTTTATATGTGCTGATTTTTCAATTGAATCAAAAGCTCTGGCCCAGCTTTCAACAAGGTTCAGGGCACACAGACTGAGTCCTTGCAGGGATCCCAGCAAGCCCTGTCTCGGTCACTAGCAGAACAAACTAGAGTTGTTTTTAGGCCACTCCACACCAGTTCTGCTCTACTTCTGGCTTTTAGCCCGGCTTCACTTGTACATATTTTCTTAGAAGTCACCTCTTTTTTATGGATAAGAAAAGACAAGCATCAACAACTGCTTGGCTGCTCCATGGTGATTCCAATATGTGACCCAGATGACAGCATATTTTCTTTAAATGGGATGCATGGGAAACTTTCAAAGAAATATTTGGACAAATTCCCAGAAGACAGATCAGCTGAAGATGTCAGGCATCCTGCTGCAGGGACTGAGGTTTTGTCTTAGAGGAAAGGTCTCAAAGGAGGACCAGCACACTGGCTGACATGGAAGAGGCACTGTCACATTAAGGCAGATGGGACAGCTGGCACAGCAGCTGACAACACACTAGCTGTGACTTACTTCATGATGGGGATCCACTGGCACAGAAATGAACAGCTTACCTTGCACAACTGCAGTCTAGATGTACAGTCTAGGTCAAACCACCTTATTCCAAAACACATGTGCAATATCCTACTCATCCTGCCTCTCTCCGAGTTCTTACCACTGAGTTCATTCTCTGGAAGCACTTCACAACTTGTGCCAAGCCCAAGCAAAGCTCATTTTAACCACTGTAACTGAAAGTTTGAAAAGGTCAGAAAAACATGATGAAATGTTTCACCAACAATAAATAAAGTCCTTCACCGATGACAATGTGCTCAGTGTCCTACACAGCTGGCAGAATGGCTCCAGATGCAAAAGTATGAGTGTGAGGCTGAAGACTTGTTCTTTTGTTTTTTCTGACTTGACACTACACTTTGTAGTTGAGGCTGGCCCCGCACTCACAACCTTGTTTCATAATTCTGAGATGAGATTTCAAGGAAATACATACTATTAAAGTAGCTTTCCAGCTTGGAGCCCCAAAACTAGCTAATGCTTCTCAGCCCATGGTAAGTATGATTTTCCCATATCCCCCCAGCACAACTAGTGCCACTCTTACTGTATGTTCTTTGGATATATCTCCTTACCACAATGTTACAGTTTTTTTTTTTTAATTTTTAAAAATTTTTTTTAGGTTTTTTGAGACAGGGTCTCGCTTTGTGGTTCAGGCTGGCCCTGAGCTCAGCCTCCAACTCACATCACAATCCTCCTGTCTCTGCCTCCCGAGTGCTGGGATTACAGGTGTGAGCCACCACGCCCGGCACTGTGGTATGTGGTACTGGTTGCTGCTGGGTGTGGGTCTCCACACCCAGTATTGTATGTGGTTACCGGGGAATCGAATCCGGGCCCTTGCGCTTGCAAGACAGGCGCCGGAACCACTGAGCTAACTCCCCGGCCCCAATGTTACAGTTTTTAAGAAACAAAATTATGCTTATCTTAATATTCTCCCTCACCTCTGTCAGATCCCCAGTGCTTCTCATGTACTTTGTAAAACTTTAACATTTAGCTTTCAAAAGTAGGGAATTTCTTCATTCCTACATAGAGTTTATAAAATACTGGAATGGAAAAGAACTGCTAATTTAAATATTGTTTTAAGACTTAGAGAGACCTAAACTCATACTTATCAAGGCATTTGCATACAGCATGAAGTAATATTTATACAATGAAAAAGATAATCTTTTTTTTTCCCTGGGAGAATCAATCCAGAAGAAACCTGCCAGTCTCAGGAGTTAAGTGATTACTTCATGTGGGTCAAAGAATTCAGCAGTAACATGACAGACTTATAGCAATCATTTCATTTCTGTCATTTATCATTTTGCCTGTTGCTGTGGAGAGAAGCCGACTGTATTAGCTGCTTCTGTTTCTCCCCCTGTATCCCAGGGATGCAGAGACCCTACTGTAGGTACCTGTGAGATGTAGAAAGTGGTATATCTTACTTTAGGTTCCTCCCTAGATTCTGTTTGCCAGAAAGAACCCTGAAGGTGAATTATCATTTTTTGGCAGTATTTGGAGCAGATAGGGCAGGGATCCAGGGGAGAGTCCTTCTCAGTCCCGCTCCTGTCTCCCAGTTTACAGCTCGTGAAGGAGCCTCTGAGCATGCCCATCTCACTGCTTTATCTTCTCTTTCTGAGCCTAAGAGCCTGTCGTAGCCAGCACTTTGTCACTGAGTTACAGTATCTGGTGCCCACAACTCTAGGGAAGAAAGGTTTGTTTAGGTTCACAGTCCACAGGCAGCTGGCCCCAAGGCCGAGAAGCATAACAGAGGGGCATAGTAGAAGAGAAATAGCCCATGGTGAGACATCAGAACGTACACTGAGATCCAAGGAGGGAAAGAGACAGACCCTTCGCGGCCAAGCCCTTGGTAGCCCACCTCCTCCAACAAGTTTTACCTCCCAATATCACACTGCGCCACGAACCCGAGTGGACTGGTGCCCTGACGAGTGTCACATCCCATGACTCCTCACCTCCCCGAAGCTAAGAGTATATATCTTTGGGCAGATATGTAGATATAAAGCATAACAAAATCCTTGACATGTGTTCTGCCAAAGTGTGGGCTCCTGAAGTCAGGGGCCAAGGTATGGCTTCTCTATACAGCTTATGATGTCTATTACCCAGCATGGTACAGATTTTTTTTTTTTTTCAGTTTTTTGGAGACAGGGTTTTGTTTTGTAGTTTAGACTTGCCCTGAGCCCAAGTTAGCCTCAAACTCACAGCAATCCTCCTGCCTCTACCTCCTGAGTTCTGGGATTACAGGCATGAGCCACCACGCCAGGTATTGTTGTATGTGGTTACTGGGGATCGAATTCAGGACCTTGTGCTTGCCAGGCAGACGTCAGAACCACTGAGCTAAATCCCCGGCTCCCCATAGTAGTTTTTAATCACTACTTAGTACTCGACAAAGGTGGCTGTGTAAATAATGGCTGAGTCTTCTATAATTTTCTTTTAGCAAAATAAATTGATCAGAGAGTTCTTGAGAGAATTTTTAAAGTACTGAACATACTCTAACGCTTCATGGATCCTGTTTTCAACAAGACTGTAATGTAATAGAATAACTGGGCAGAGACAAGTCGTCAAACTGCATTTATATTTCTGATTAACAAGTCTATCCTGGAATGCCCATACTTTCCACTAACTTTCTGTTATGGGCCCTCATCATGTGCAGAGTATTTAAAAAGTTCTTTGAGGCTGGGAATTTAGCTCAGTGGTTCCGGTGCCTGCCTTGCAAGTGCAAAGACCCAGGTGGTTAACCACATACAACAATTCTGGGTGTGAAGTTTCACACCCACCCGCAATCAGTACCACATACCACAGTGCCGGGCGTGATGGCTCACGCATGTAATTCCAGCACTTGGGAGGCAGAGGCAGGAGGACTGCTGTGAGTTCAAGGCTGAGCTCAGGGCCAGCCTGAACTACAAAGTGAGACCCTGTCTCACAAAAAAAAAAAAAAAAAAAATTAAAAATTTTCTTTGAGAATTGCAGTCAAGGCCATTCATCTTTGTCTTCACTATGATGCAAAAAGGAGCTTTTATAACATCATAAAATGAAGAAGAAACAAGAGAAACAGCTATCTGATGTCTTCACAGGATCCCTGAATGCAACAGTACAAATTCAGGAGTCTTCTTCTGCAGTGTTAGGAATAAGTGCTGTCATCATGCAATGTGATCTGCTTGATAAGAATCAGGATAAAATAGTCAAAATTTAAAATTCCAGAGCTGAGGTAACTCAAAGCTAATACAGTTTGAACGAACTTGATCTTTTGATGAAAACTTGGATTATCAAGCATGAAAGTCATTTTTTTGTCATGTCATCATTGGCACTAACATATGTATCTATAGATATCTACATATCTATATAGACCTATCTATCTATATTTATCTATATCTATCTATCTATCTCCCTCTCCTGGTGATTGAATTCAGGGCCTTTGCAACATCCCTAGCCATTTTGGCTTTTAGTTTATGTTTTCTGACAGGCTCTCACTAAATCATTAAACTGCCCAGGCTGAGCTTGAATTTTCTATCTTCCGGCTTCAGATGTCCAGACTGCTAGGATGACAGGTAGGTGCTACAACACCCGGCTAGAACGACAGTCTTAATAGATCATCTAGTTTTTACTTACTGCATAGATGAGGAGGTAACTCTAACGAGATTAAGTACCTACCTCCACTCACACAAGTACTTATGTTGCTGTTGGAAAAATGCATTATCTGTTCATGGATTTGGGAGACAGTATCCCTTTCCAAACGTTCAAAGACACAGATGAAAACTTGGGTACTTTTAAGTTTTTAATCCTATGGGATATATTTTGTAGCACTTTTCCATTTCATAATTAGATAATTCTATGTATTCCATAATTATGCACACACATTATATATATATATATATATATATATATATATATATATATATATATTCTTTCGCTAGGTGGTAAGCGGTTTGAGGACCACACCCAAATCAAAATGAGTCTCATAGCTCTGTCCAAAGTGTCACATACCCAGCTCGATAAAACCTTGACTGAACAAATGAAGGAATGTTCTGAGAGCAGCTGCCAACCTAGGCCATAGTGGGCAAAGCAAAAAGAAACAAAGACGGCTTTGTTACCTTTCAGAATGCTTCAGATTGTAGTGGTCTCTGCGGGTGCAACTCACTGCATTTTCTCTACACCTTTACCCAAATCTATCGGATGCTCCGAAAGCTTTCACGACCTTCATTTTATTCCTTTGGGAGGTTTTGGTACAGAGTTCTTACTTTCCCTTTTTTTTTTTTTTTTTTTAATAAGGATGTGCTTGCCATAGCAACTAAGAGAATAAATCTTGCCTAATTGAATCATTGTGCTGGAAATGACAGCCAGGGCAGAGGCTGAGTTAAACAGGGTAAGGTAGGGAGAGTCAGGAATGGATGACCGCCCCCCAGTTCCTGAGTTTGGATTTTTTCCCTCTTATTTTGAAGGGTATGTTGTTACTCTTCAAACCCAAGCTCACTTAACTGCAGAGGGAAGTGGGTGGCGTCGCAGATGAGTGGACCGCAGGTTGTTAGCAGCAAAATTCTGGCTGTGACCAAAATTGGGATGGTCCCTTTAACATGGGATTCAGTACAGTATTTATTTGAGAGGAAGCCGCTTAGTTTGGTACAACCTTCTCTCCCAGGGGCGCGGCCTGCAGCCTTTCTAACACTCCAGGTGTTAGAAAGGGGCCCCAGGGTGTGAGACCCGGCCCTTCGCTCCGGGCCGGGCACGAGTTACGTAAAAAAGCTAAGTTACTCCAGGGTGCACACGTGAGAAAGCGGGGCGCGGCGCACACGGACACGGCCAAGACTCCCGCCCCCGATCCGTCTTGTCCCCGACACACAGCTCCGCTCGCTGTAGCCGCCGGCGGGACGCGTGGCTGCTCTCGACCGCCCTCGCTCCCAGGCCCGGCGGCCAAATGGCGCGCGCGGGAGGGTGGTGGTAGCCGCCGCGCTTTGTCTCCAGCAGCCAGGGTGAGTCACCGGCCCGCAGCCCCACGGCGGGCCAAGCACTCCGGCCCCGGCCGCTGAAATCCACAGCAGCGGCAGCTCCAGCGCAGCGTCCGCAGCGTCTTCCTCCTCTCTTCCTCCTCCTCCTCCTCCGCCGCCGCCTTCCGAGCCTCCGCCCCGCGCCCGCCTCCTCCGCCCGCGAACTTAGTCAGCGGTTCGCGCCGCGGCGCGCCCATTGGCGGGCCGTGCGCGCCGCGTCACAATGGAGCCGCTCGGAGGCGGCGAGCCGGGCAGCGCCGGGGCTTCCCGCTGAGCCCGCGGCCGCCTACAGCCCGAGAGCGGGCGCCCAGCCGCTGCCCAGCCTGGGAGAGGAGCGTTGGCGTCCCGGGCCGGGGACGCGCAGGTGGGTCGAGGCGGGACGCCCAGGCTGGTGCCGGAGGAGCCGCGCCGCCTGCGGCCGTGCTGGGAGAGGAGGTCGGGCGAGGGGACGCAGCAGGTGGGGGTGGCTGAGCAGGTGCGGTTACCTGTCCGAGCCTCACCTGCGAGCGGGGCCAGGGCAGGTGGCTCGGCTGCCTCCTCGCTTCTGGAGCAGAGAACCTGTGCTGGAGGCGGGGGTCATCTGGGGCACAAGGACCGGGCGGTCGCGCCGAGGCGGCCCCTGCCTGCCCGGCAGCGGTGCGCGCCTGGAGCCCTGGGAGCAGAAGGGTCCCCTTCCCCAGGTGGCGGTCTCACCTCGGGGGAGCTCACCCCACTCCAGGCGCGGCCACGTTGGGTCACTGTCGTTTCCCTCCCTGGCCAGGGGCTGCTTGTCGGCAAACATTTAAGGCTTCTGGATAGTCTCGGCTACAATTCGGTGGTGTTGGGCGTTCTTTCGCTTGAGAAAGAAGGGGGCAATGAAACCTATTTAGAGTGAGACTCAGCGTTTCCTACTCCTGGGCTGCAGCTGGGAGGTCAGAAGGGAGAAGGAGGCTCGGTGTTGTTGCCTCATTAATCTGCGTCCTCAACTGACTTCCCAAAGTCCATAGGTTGCCTTTAGTCCCGTGGCATTTGTGGAAGACTCCTTTGTGGACAGAAAGGCTCCCCCTCAGTAACCCGACCCCCACCAAAAGGGCAAACCTAAATTTAAACACGAAAACCAAAGTGTAGATTTCCTTGAATACATTCGATTTGCTTAAAAACTTAGCAAACCAACAAAGCACTTTGGCATAAAAAGTTACTTGTATGAAATTTTAAAATTATAAATATGCAGCCAACTCAAAATAGGCAGTTTGTTCAGCATATATTAAGAAATTACAGGGTAGGTGTGATAGTGATAGTTTGTGTTCAGCATGGGCAAGGCCCCGAGTTCGAACCGCAGCTTCAAATAACAGTAGCAATGATAGTAACAAGAATCAGACTGGTCTCGTAAACCTAAGGGTCTGATTGAAATAAGAAACTCTTAATGGCAATATAATTAGTTAACAATTCCGGTGCCCACTTACACACATTTGACATTTCCTGAGAACTCCAAATGCTCGGATATATGTGTGCCAAGGTGACTTTCTTTTACCTGGGGTTTCTTAGTAGCTCCGCTCTTGAAAAGAATACAGCATGACAGCTGACCCCCAGGTGATGGGGCCTGTGTGATTCAAGCTTCTAAGCCTCAACATGTCTGAGCCGAAAGTTTGGCCTGCGGCTTGGTTCAGGAAGTGAAGTGTGCACATTTGCCATTCAGTGCACAGGTGAGCTGTGGAGTTTTCTTATGTCAAGTTTCCAAAAACATTTTTTCCACCATCTTTGTGTTGAAATTAGTTTACTGATCTTTGAAACTTATTCTGGTCATCTTCAGTTGAAAAGGTGTTGCAATATTCACAGCCTAATGTGAACCTTGTCTTTCACATTTGGAGTGATTTCATTTGATTGGTCGAGATTTGTTCTTTTTAGCATCTTTTCTAGTATGTCATCATTTCCTGTTGCTGTTTTAATTTTCTGAACCCTCAGAAAGAAAACATTAATTAAAATGGAAGAGTTCCTCAACAAAACTGCAAAAAGAAATCGGGTCCTCCAAGGTTTTTTAGAATAATCCATGTGGGTATTTTCCCACATGGGAATGAAATTTGTCATTTTTGTTTAGGTTTTAGAATCCAAAGATTTTAAAATTTAGAAGAGTCTTCTTTTAGCTGAAGTTTTTATTGTAAAAAAAGTTATTTTTAAAAGATGTCTAATACTTTTAGTGGCATCTGAGTATGTTATATTCTTCTTTTAGTTTGTACCATCCATGCAAAAATAGCCCATTACACCCAGTCTGTGACATGTATTGAGTGTCACTCAGGTTAAATTTCCAAATTTTATTTTTGTTTCTCCTGCTCGGCACCCCTGTGCCTTCCACACACATTATCAGAAATTGTTCTGTCATCTTCGTCCACCCCGGTGGAAAGGTTTGCTTTGCCTTCCATACAGCATGTCCATTACCACTGTCCTCTTAGAGGACTGTGTGCACCAGCAAACAGCTGGCATCTGAGACCAGCCAAAAATTATTTGGATGTGCACTTACAGGGTAAAATTCATTTACCCAGCTGGGAAGTACCTTCTTATTTGTGTTGTTTCTGTTTTCATGTTGCTGCTTTTTATTGCTGTTGCCAGCTTTCATTTCTTATCTGTATTTTCTAAACTTCCTACGTGCCTTTATTCTGATTCATTTACTAGGATGTTTAAAATAGTACCTTTAGACACTGCAATCTATTTTTCTTTTTCTGGATCATTAAGATGAGTCTTGAATAAAGTTAGACCTAGCTCCCAACCACTCACTGTACAGGTGTCCTCAGGTCATTTAGAAACTGAACCAAGGGTAATAGTAAACTCTGCTTTATGACTTCCTTTCCCTTAGGATTCTACTCATTTGTAACACAACTTAACTTTAGTCCTGCAGTGCTATTGTGAGGAGCATAAAGGAAATGAATAAAGATGAGTTGTCAGGGCCTAGACCATGACCTTTTCTTTTTGCCTATTTGAACTTTATTTTGCCTTTGATATGGATCACATGATTCTCCTTGTCCCTTTCCAGGCCGTGTATATTTGAACTTCATCTCCTTACATTTCAGAGTGCATTGTAATTCTTTCTTGTCTCTCATTGCCAGCATTGCTATAGCTCCTTCCTGCAGTGCCCACCATTCAAGTCACAGCACCTTTCACAGAAGCTACCAGCCCCTTCCCCGCCTCTCATTTTACTTCTAGCCCGTGCTTGTGACTGAAAGTTTC
>PVIR01043083.1:0-11923 GCA_004026965.1 Petromus typicus | reverse complement strand
CTGTAGTCTTTGAAGAAGTGTTTTCTACAATCTTTTTAGCACATTTGCATGAATAATTGTCTTTTTATTGTTGAATTTGAAGGTTTATTTAAATATTCTCTTAACATGTGCACATATGATTTACAAACATTTCATCCCATTCTGTGAGTATCCTTCTCATTTTCTTTACATGAACTTTTTTATTAATACATATTTGAAATATATAATAATCACCTTGCCATGGGAAATTGACACACTCGCATAACATATATTAATTCCTTTTTTCATCTCCATCCCTTCCCCACCTTAAGACTCTTTCCATTGAAAGGCTCTATCTTCATTTACATTTGAGGTTTCTCATCTAAGGGAAACCATGTGATATTTGAGCTTATGTGTCTTATTTGTCTCCCTTAACAAACTTTTATAAAAATTTGATTAGGCTAATTTTGTCTATTCTTTTTCTGTTAGTCATGATTTCGGTTTCCTGTTTAAGAAGATTTTGTTAAATTTAGATTCCTAAAGATGTATAACTGCTTTCTTCTCCAAGTTTAGAACTGTAGCTTTTAGATTTAGATGTAAACATAATTCAACTCACAATTTAATTTCATATGCTTGGTGTGAGCAAGTCATTCAACTATATATATTGTGTGTGTGTGTGTGTGTGTGTGTGTGTGCCTCAATATCCAGTTATTCCAGCACCTTTTGTTAAAAATAAAAAAACCCAAACACCTCTTTTCTCCCATTGAATTGTATTGTTAGTCTTTACAAAAGTCAATTGACAATAAATGTGTTTGTTTTTATACTCTCAATTGTTTTGCATTAGTCTGTATCTACTCATAACTGTGTCATACCACCTTGACTGTTCCTGCTTTGTCCGTCTTTTCTTGCTTTGGCTTATTCTAGTCTCTTTTCTCGATGATTTTAGGGTAAATTGTTAAAGTTTTATTCATTAAGTTTATTGGTACATTATAAGAATACATTATGATGGCATTCATCATTGGGAATTTGTACCTGCACATGATGTATCTTGGTTCTTTCTTTTTCCCTTTCTCTTTCCCTCTCTTCCACCACGCCATGCCTCCATGTTTACAAAAGCTTTGTCTCCATTGTTCTTTTCTCTTATTTTTTGTTTCCCTTTTCTCAAAATCTGAGGTTTTGTTAGGAATCGCAATGATCTGTGTATCAGTTTGTGGGGAACAATGACTAGTTTTATGTGGCAGATTGGGCAGATTGGTTAATACTGATATTTAATCAAAGATTAATGCTAGCGTTGCTATAAAGATATTTTGAATATATGGCTAACATCTTTTTTTTTTTTTAAGACAAGGTCTCAGTTTGTAGTTCAGGCCATGTAGCCCAGGGCCTTGAACTAACAGAAATCCTCCTGCCTCTGCCTCCCAAGTGCTGGGATTACAGGCGCGAGCTATCATGCCTGGCACTGTGGTATGTGGTGCAGGGATCAAACTCAGGACTGTGCGCTTGTTAGGCAGATGCCAGAACCACTGAATTAAATCCCTGACCCCTATACAGGTAACATCTATGAGTTGATTCTCAGTGAAGGAGATTATTTTGACAATGTGTGTTACCCTTGTGTAATGTATTGATAGATATAAAAAGTACAAACAGATTTTCTGGGAAAGAATAATTTCTGTCTTAAAACTCAGCATTAATTCCTGCTTGAGTTGCCAGCTTACCAAGCTGCCCGCTGCCCTGCAGATTTCAGACTTGTCAGCTCCTACAATCATGTGGGTTAGCTCCAACATTAGTATACCTACTTCTTCTCCATGGATTACTTTTTCTATGGCGCTATCTTCTACTTTTCCTTCCTTCTCAATCTACTTTTTTCATAGATTCTGAAGTATTTTTTAAAATAGCATATCATGTGATTTCCTCCATTCTAGCAATCTGATTTTAGAGATTTTTATTATTTTTTATTGTGGAAAATGGTTTAAAAATTATCATCTTTGCTCACTTTGGGTTGTATAGTTTAGTGTCATTAAATTATATAATATACTTTTGTGGTGATACAACAACCACTGTCTCAGAACTTTTCAAATTCCAAAACTGAAATACTATCTTTTTAGTCTCACAAATTTTTACTTTTTAAAATTTTTACAAGAACATTAAAATGACTCTTTAGTAGGGCCTGTGCTGCAACACAGAGGGGCTAGCACCAGTGAGTTAACCCTCCTAGACTAAAACCCAGGAGTGCCTGGGCTGCAGCCATTATGCATCAGCTGCCAGGTTTGTTTCAGTGTGGGTGAGCACTGACCAAGGAGTCTTCCTGAAGGCTTGCTTAAGCAAGGTATGCACATAAGAGGCTCAGATCTTTCCCTTCCTAATGTGAGTTGGTTATGTCATGGAGGCTGATCAGTCCTTCCACCTGCTTAGAAAGGATGATGTTGATAGCTAAAGAAAAAAAGGCAATAAAGTGTAATTTCATACTACATGGGGGGCTGAGAGGTTAATGCCTCAGAATAGAGACACTCTGAGTGAACCACTATTTATTTATAGGGTACACACAATAATTGGAGTAAGTATCACGGTGACCAAGAAGTGGTGGTAATCCTATGTTGATGAAGATCTTAGGTTGATGAGGACATTGAGATGGTAAAGCATTCCTATAATAGTAGGTGGAATGATAACAGGCTGATTAGGAATTTTTCTTCTTCCCAGGTAAAATCTTCTTTTTCGTTACTACTGGTTTCTCCAAGAACTAGGATGTCTTCAGCCAACATACTCTTACCCTTGAGCATCACAGCATCATTAGCCCACTGAGACTTCAATTCGTGACCAGAGATAAAATAGAGTTAAGTTTCTTCATGCTGCATGCAGCTGGCTTGTGATCAAGAATACACTGGGCCATAAAATGTCTTAATTGTAATTTAATCATGCAATGATTTTTTAAGGAAAAATCAGATAGAATGGCTCATAACACGTGAATGCTTTCTCTGTTCTAAAAAATGTAACAGTATCAACTGAAATGACAGAAGTCAGGAAGAGAAACGATGTTGCCTATCTGGCTACATCCACTTCACAGCAGAAAATCAGACTTTCATAGCCAGAGAGGAAACTACTAGAATGTAAGGTAGGATACTGAGATTGCCAGGACTAGTCCACCGGGGTGCAGGGGGCTGAAAAGGGGAGCCGGGGAAGGCGTGTGCTGGCCACTAACCAAGTCACACTCATCCCATAGCCAGCACAGAGACAAATGAGGGAAACAGGTGCTTTGAGTCTGTCTCATTGCTTCACCTGGAGATTTCACCCTCCTTTTCACAGAGACGACTGGTCAAAGGTGTGTCCTCTGTTGAACCTACTGGTGCAATAAAAATTTCTCACCGAGTGTGATGATTCAATTTATTTGCATTTTCATTGCTTGCCTATCCATTTAATATTATGTCCAACCTATTCACTTTCAGAATATTTGACAAATAATTGTACATATTTATGAGATATAGTGTGACCAATTGATATATATGTATATATTTATATACATAATATAGTGCTCAAAACAAGATAACTACTATTTCCACCTTTTTGAACATTTATCATTTATTTTATTAGGAATCTGAAATTAACCTGATTGTTTATCAAATATGTAATAAATTCTTCTGAACTATAGACACACTCCAATGAAAAAGAACAAAAGAACTTGTTCTTCCAATATCACTGTGTTTTGGTGAAATGATTTTTCTTTAAAAAAATGAAAACCTCCTCTTTAGCCCTTCCCTTTCCACTCTGTAGCTTCTAATAATCAGTATTCCAATCATTATTTCTTTTAAATCAAAACTTTTTGCTTCCACATATGAATGTGAATATGTAGTAGTTGACTTTTCTTATTTTACTTAATATTTCCTAGTTGCTTATGTATTGTCACAAATGTCAGAAATCCATTCCTTTCTATGACTGAATATTCTGCTGTATACATGTACACATTTTGTTTTCCACCTCTCTAATGATGGCCATCTTGGTTGAATCTATATCATAGGTATTGCGAGAGTGCTGCGGTAATCGTGGCTGTGCAGCTATCTCCTGGAGACACTGATTACGTATTTTAATCATTATTACTAGTATGACAATCGATATTTGACATTCTGCTGTTTGTTTTTGTGCCTCTTCTTTATTCCTGCCTTTTTGGTTCTTAAATAGATCTTTCCATTGTACTACTTTAATTTCCTCATCATTTTTGTGCTGTACTTAAAAATATTAGTTCTTACCTTCCAAAACCCAATTAACCTATCAAAAATTTTGCTCATACGTATCTCTTTTCATATATATTAAGCCTACATAGTCACTGCTTGTATAAGGGCTGTTTATCAAGAGTTTTAAAGCATTTATTATACTCTAACTTTGATACATTATATTTCTACTGAATATACTAGACTAAGTTTGTAGAAAATAAAACCTGTGTGCATTTGGTTTCCTTTTAATCACGATACTGGTATTATACTTAATGTGTCTTCAAGTAACTTTAACATTCTCTTTAGCTAAGCGCCTGTTAGTTAAGAGGCAAGAGGACTTATTTAGTGCCCTTCTCCTTAACACACACACACACACACACACACACACACACACACACACACACTCTCAGAGTTTTATATCTAGCACACAATATGTTGGTGAAGATGGTGGTCACACATTTGGAAATGTTCTCAAAATCTGCTGAACATTGCTCAAGCTGTTTTGCTCAGCTGTGTTACATACAAGGGAGAGCTAGAGTAGCCACAACTTTGAGAACTAGTTCATTCTGGTTTTGAAATTTTTGAGTAAAGAAAGAATGCTTGGGCTGTACAGGTCCAGTTTGTAGAAGCGTACTCATGAAAAAGAAGTGTGCAAATATGCAGAACATAAAACTGAATCGTTCCTTCCAATTGGAGCACCCCTTTGTATTAGTATCAGTAAGGAAATAAGATGCTCTCATTCTGTCCCTGACAATGTCTCACTCTGTAGATCTACTCATTCTGAACCAGTATATCTTTGTGAGTGGTTTATCCCAGCCTCAGTAACATACTGTGTGGATCACTGACTGTTTATAAGGTAATAAATGTCCACAGCATCAACAAACTGAGTGATTGACTCAAAGCTGAATGTTTGCTCAATTATCACCCCATGCATTGCTTTTACTCCAAATGTAACTGTAAACAGCTTTGAAAACAAATTTTAAGGAAGAACACAATTATTTAGAGCAAAAGTGTATGTCTCCATTTTAATATGCTGGGAGTAAACCTGGACGACACTCCTTAGTGTGTAGGAGTGTCAGAGCTGCCCGAGTGGCTTCCAAAGCCAGAGAACCCTGGATTTCTAACTTGATTACTGTAGTCACCCTACAGAAGAGACATGTGTTCATCCTCTCAGGAGAACAGAGAATGACTCAGTCCTTTGGAAGCACATCTATTTGTGTACACTTTAGTTGTGTGTGTGTGTGTGTGTGTGTTGTGTTAAGTGTTCATATGACAGGAGACAGTATTTGAAACAAAAACTAATACAAAGGAGAAATTGCCTACATTTGGTTGATTAGAATTCTAAAACTGAAAATGATCCAAGCTGTATGTTCTAGAAAGACTTTATACACAATGAAAGAACCCCGGCTGTTACAAACCTCTTTAAAAAATACCAAAATAGGGACGAGGATTTAGCTCAGTGGTTCCAGTGCCCGCCCTGCAAGTGCAAGGACCCGGGTCCTGCACCCATGTGGTTACTGATCCCCGGTAACCACATACAATAATGCAGGGCATGGAGACTCACGCCCATCAGCAATCAGAACCATATGCCACAGTGCAGGGCATGGTGGCTCATGCCTGTAATCCCAGCACTTGGGAGGCAGAGGCAGGAGGATTGCTGTGAGTCCAAGGCAGAGCTCAGGGCCAGCCTGAACTACAAAATGCAAGACTCTGTCTCAAAAAACAAACAAACAAACAAACAATAAAATGGGGAGCCAGGCACCAGGGGGCATTTGTGTAATTTCTACACATAGAAGGCTAAGGCAAGAGGATGGTTTGAGCTCAAGAGCTGGAACTAGGCCTCACAACCATACATAGGAAAAGATCTTATAAAAACCATAAAAAATCTCTTCTTGTTTAGGGTTTTTGTATACAGCAACATGTGCTATTACATGGAAACACTTAAGCTTAGTAAGACATAGCACAGAATTTACCAGTCAAAGCTTGGAAATCTGATAATCCTGAGATCACAACTTTGGGAAAATAGTTTATCTGAGTGTTAATGTTTTGTCTGTAAAACCACACTATTAAATTCCCATTACTTTCCCCCTGAGGGCTAAATAAGGAAATGCCTGCCTGTCATTCGGATTAGCTCAGTGGTTCTGGTGCCTGCCTTGCAAGCAGGGCCTGGGTTTGATCCCCGATCCCCGGTAACCACAAACCACAGTGCTGGGCGTGGTGACTCATACCTGTAATCCCAGCACTCAGGAGACAGACGCAGGAAGACTACTGTGACTTTGAGGCTCACTTGGGCTACATAATGAGCTCAGGGCCATCCTGAACTACAAAGCGAGACCCTATGTCAAAAAAAAAAAAAAAAAAGAAAAGGAGTTGGAAGTCAGCCTGTGCAACATAATAAGATAAATGGCTACTTTACTCTTTATAAAAATAAAATACCCAAGTAGAAATTGGAACATCCCTCACATAATGTCATATACTTGTCTTAATTTTTCATTAAGTGTCATTGTGATGAGAAATGCCACACATCATGATCAAAAGGGCTGATTGATCCGGCATACTTGTAGGTTTTTCTCTGTATAACAAATTGAAATCAACCTCTAAATAGCGACACAGTGTTTAGAGATTGAAGAGCCAGGATGTGATAGTTCATGTAAGAATCATTCTCAAACGCTGATTCATTTAAGCAGAGTTTTTGTCCTACTTCTTTTCCTCTTGCTTCTCTCTTTCCTTCCCTCCTCTTTTTCTCTCTGTCTCTGTCTCTGTCTCTCTCTCTCTGCCTTAAAAAGCATTCTAGGATTAGAAGATATATTTTCAAGTGAATTATACACACATACACACACATATAATGATTATAGTGATTGTGGGGAGTTAGTACATGTATACAAAAATTTTCTTTTTTAAATTCCCTTCTCCTTCCCTATTCTTCCTCTTCCCTCTGTCTCTTGATCTCCTTACATTTTGTGGAAGTTCTGTCTCCCTATTTTATATTATCAATCTTTTATTTTGCTTTTTATTTATACTTTGAGTTTCTCATATAAGAGAAGCCATGTGATATTTAAGTTTTTGTGTTTATTTTCCTTAACATTGTGGTCTCACAGTGCATCCATTTTCCTACAAATGCCTTAAATTTATCTTTCTTCACTCCATTGTGTGTAATACCACATTTTCTTTATCCATCCATCATCTATTGGTAAACATTAGACCAGTTCCAAGATATAGCTGTTACTAGTTAGTTATCAACATGGGTATGCATGTATCAGTGTAATATGATGCCTTTACCTGTACTGTAGCATTTAGCATTCTCTGTCACTAAGCCCGTACAGATAGAAAAAGCTAGCATGATGTTATTCCAAGACAACTAAATGAATGTACCAAGACAATGTTCCCATATTTTGTGCATAGAGCAATGAAAGACATGACACGAAGACCATGCAACTAGACCATGAATTTGGGGTACTAGTAGTCTGCGTTAGTTACAGTTTACCAACTGTTTTTGTAATTGGAAATGATGTGTAATGGCACTGTCATATCCTCATATAGACTGGTACAGGCAAAAAATACTGCTGTACCAAATACTTAAAATGTACAGGTTGCTTTGAACAGAATATGAATCAATTTTGAAAAGCATAAAAGAAAATGTGTAGGTTGGCTTGAAGTGACTGCTAGTAGAAATGTGCATGCTCTGTGAGATACTTTCTGTTGTGGTTTGTTCTCCAGTGTTCCCCAAAATCTCATGCATGCTTAGATGGGCTGGTAGAAGGTGACTGGATTACAGGATGTTACAGCTGGCTTAATGTGTCCTGGTTAGAGGCAGGTCATTTAGAGATGAGCTGGGAACATATCTCTTCCTCCCCAGCTACTAATTTCTCTCCTGGCTCTGAGTATCTTTCCTCTGCCAGACCTTGAGGAAGCCAACCATCTCTCCATCTCTCCTTGCATGTTTTTGGAATTTTGTCTCAACAACGAAAAAGTGACTAAGATATTTCCAAAAATGACAAACTTCAATTTGATTTGTGAATGACACCCTTCAGCTAATGAAACTTGTAAAGGTAAGTTTAAGTACCATTTATTAAAATTGTCATCATTTCTAATCCCACTACCCCTTATCCACAGAACGGTCCTATCATCTAATGTAGATAGAAAGATGATCTTATTAGGTTCTCATCATTTCCTGCGTTCGCTTAGAAAATGCACATTAGGAAAAGTTGGAAACTTGTGGTTTGTGTCTGAAAACTTCTTAAGAGAGCTTAACTGGCTTAGGACTGAAACCAAGTGCTGCTGAGGGAAGTCAGGAGCAATGGCATAGATCACTTTCCTTCTCTATCATTTAAGGGTTCTTTACCAATCAGCATGGGCCTTCATCACGGACAACATATTTAGATAGGCAACTATCTGTTTACATATTGGTTTATTTAAATACATCATTCTGTCAAAAAAAATAACGAGGTAGCTAAGAATGCTATGAGTAAACTATTTAACATGGAAATTCTTATTCTTTCCTATTTATATCAGTTTTCCCAATTTCTTACTTTTCTTAATGTTGAGAAAAAAATGCATGAGTTCTGAAGTTAAAGGGAAAGAGGTATTTTGGTTCACAGTATGTAGAGGTTTTAGTCCATAGTCAGCTGGTTCCAAAGTACATGCCACGGCAGAAGGGGCGTTGCAGAGGAGAAACAGTCCATAGCAGGCAAAAGAAAGGGCAGAAAGGGATTCTAGGTGGCTTCTTTCTGCCCTTTTTATACTATGTCTCGTCAATTGGGAGTAGAGCAATGCCAAACCCATCATAGATGGATTTAATGATCACTCACTCTTAATACTACCACCCTAATCCTAGCATTGCATCATAATCAATCACACACTCTCGATTGTGCTAATTCTGAAAAAGCCCCATCAATGACCCTATGAGGCTTTGGGGGGACATTAAGACACAAGCCATAACACCAAAATACACCATAGTGCTAATTTTAAAAATTATTATCCAATCTACAGTATTTCTGAACAAAGGATGAACTAGACCAATAATAAAGTAGTCAATAATCAAATCTTAAAGTTCTTGGAGAAAGAAGGTAATAACACACTACTTTTCGTTACTGACTGAAAATTAGTAGGATTTAATAAGGGAAGCGGTTGAGTGAGATTTACTAGTGTTTAAAATGAGTTAAAACTTTTAAAAAGTTCTTGAATCCAACCTGGGCATGAGGCCTCGCCTTATGCTGTAGGGCTCAGGCAAGATGATGGAGGGCCTGAAGATGGAATCACAAGGTGACTAAGCAAAGCAGGGCTGGGTTCTGAGACTGTGCTGAATCTGGCCAAAACACCTGGAACATGCAGCCTCCTGTCTATGTGAAAGCAGGCTGCTTCCACCATATTAACTATTTTTTCATATACTCTGAGTAGCAATAATTTTGATGTATCATTCTACCACCCTTCCTTTCAGATATTGATTACATCCGAGGTGTACACTCTCAAGAAATGGCAACATTGGGAAGATAGAAAACGCTGATGCTAGAGAATATATACATTTTCCTTCAGCTCGCAGAGGTGGAAAGGCCTTTAGATATTTGGTCTTGTGTGTCCTATCTATAAAGGAAAAGCATGAATGACAAAGAGGAGAAATGACATTGTAAGTGGCAGGGAGAATACTAGGGTATCGGTATCATTTGTACAATTTGATCACTGAATGAGAATAAGAATCCCTCAATACCAAACTGAAGCTTTGGTCAAATAAACACTTTAAGAAGTGTTCGTGTTATTATGAGTATCTAGACCGAAAATTACCAGAGGGCAGTGCCCTATATACATAATTCAGTGTCAAACCCCAGCTTCTAAAATAGTTAGGAGCACATAATAAATACTCAATGAAATGCACATTAAAGGACTTTTTTCTTTGAATGAATATAAAGAGTTTATTCGGTGCGTATTTGGGTATACAACAACAAATATTAAACAACTTTTTTTTAAATTTTTATGCACAGGACAGAAAACTGCCTGTACATGCTATGTTCACTTTTGGAACACAGATTTTAAACAATTATTAATGCACAAAATCTTACATATCATGCAACTCTATGCCAAGATTCCAACTTTCTTCCATGCAACAGATATGAAGATCTAAATGGAAACCTAGCTAAGTCTTAAACACTTTTCCAGTAGCAAGTATAATATATGTTGTTTAGGGGTAACCAGTCTTAACATTTCCTTGTACACAATATTCACGTGCCAAATACAGCAACAGGAGGACTCATACACATACAGATAAGACATTTCTTATTTTAACAACACAAAAGACAACAGCACAGTTCCACAGTTCTTGTCTTTTTATACAAGAAGCCACGATAGTTTAACACAAATGGAATTAAGAGAAATCTACATTTGAGGATAATTTTTTTTTTTTTCTAAGTTATCTTTACTGACTGGGCTTGACGATACAACTCAATTTCTACTCACAAAGTACAGCACAAGAACTCGATCAGAATACTATGAATCTAAAAGAATGGTAAAATCACAAGAACACTTTTACCTTGAGCCTGAGGTGCCAATTCAGATTCAACCCTGAATTTGGTTGATTTGGATTAAGTGACACAGAGTCAATAGAACCATTGAATTTCAGAAGTCAGAAGTTGCACTATACGAAAGTAAAGAGTACGTCTGAATCAAGCGTAGATAGAAAACATTAAGCCAAGAAAACAACACAGTTCACGTAATTGTGTTTGCCCCTACAAAACATTTAAGCAGTTAATTTAGTTTAGTTTAGTATTTTCATTTGTTTGTTTGTTTTTAAAGAACAATTGTGGTCTTTGACATTTTCTTGGTTGGAGAGCAAATTTTGATCAGCATTAGTGCTGTGAACTAATTTTGGTTAATCATCCCCGAAATACAGGTGAGATCATGAGGAATTTGGCAGTCCTTCTCCCAGATTTAGTTCATTGATAATGCTTGGCACTGTTTTGCACAAGCTTGATTGAAATTATGGGACTTTAATATGGATGAGAAGTTCTGTTGGCAGATCAGAGAGGGAGCTCTGCCTGTTTGTTTGATACACCTCGCTGCCAAATTTGAACTTTTGGGTGAAGGACTGCTCGAAGAATTCAACAGCACCTGGACCTGCGGTTCTGTTTCAGAGCCCTTGTTTTGCCGTCACTGGCTACGTTGATTCGTTGTGGCTCATGGATTTGCCCCCATTCAGCACGCCAGAGACACTTCTGCTCTTGGTCGGGGTCCCACTTCCAGATCGGGAGAACTCCGTGAGATCGTGCAGCGACGGCTCCTTGTACATGGCCACTGAAAAGCACATACAGACAGTATGAAGCCTTTCTGATCGGTTGAACATTGCTAAAAGAATAGATATCAAGTGCTCTCACTGTGAAAATAGTAAATATGCAAGGCAATACATATATTATGTCAATTTAGCTGTCTCTTGTTATCTACACATTATATAGTATCTTACACACAATGTTTATTTAATACAAATAACTAAAAAAGGAAAAAAAAAATTTAAAAAAATTAAAAACTGGCACATTATACAGTTCAACTTTTCTTCTGGCTTCTAGACTTCTATGCCTCAAGCTAAGGGAGAGCTTCAAGTCTGGCTAGGACAAGTGAACCGTGTGCCTGTCTCCTGAGCCTAAAGGTTGAGACTCCGTCTCCCTGCAGATTCGGAGACCCTTAGGGGCTTGAGCACACTCGCTCCCACACGTTGAACCTTGTCAGCGGCCATCTTGGTAGCCCCACCCCTCTTGTCTCTCACCCATGGCCTCACCCAT
>PVIR01043082.1:0-12082 GCA_004026965.1 Petromus typicus | reverse complement strand
CCTTGAACTCATTGTGTAGCGAGGCTGGCCTCAAACTCATAGAAATCCTCCTGCCTCAGCCTCCTGAGAGCTAGGATTACAGGCATGTGCCACCACTCGGTTGTACAGACAGACTTTTAATCTCTTCTTCATCAAAAAAACTAATTTCATTCAGTAGTTAAAACAGTGATATGCACATATAATTTACTAAGTCCTGAGAATATTTCTTGAGTAGTAACACACCAAGAAGGGATCTCTTTGAGCTAGGTCATTCATATAATTCCTTCAGTATAAGACAAATGCAGATATGTGTTCATCCTACTGGAATTCAACATCTACATTAATAGTTTTTAATTAAACATATGAAGGCATTAATGTACAGGTATAAAAACTATGTATTTATGTATCGTGCAATGACATAAAGGTGATTTTAGTTTTCTCACACAGAAATTAGTTGACTGTGATAATTTAAGAACTTTCACAACTAAGAGTGCAGTGTAAAGAGGAAAAGTACAAATGTATTCAGGTGTTAGTGAGTTCAGAATCCAATTAGAGGAGATCACAGAAGGACAATTTAAGAAAGCTTATTGAGAAGCAGCTAAGCACAAGTTATAAATATCAACTAACACAGTAAATATATACCAGCAAATATACAGCAATGTTACAATGAAAGGTGGTTTTCAAGATGTACACCCCTAAGGAATTTTATCTTCCTCTCAACCAGACTACCTTCACTGGAAATATTTTGCCGCTCTTATTTTATTGCCAAAGTAGTTTACAAGTCACACAAGAAAACCTGCCTTGTTACTCTTAATTCATTTTAGACTCAAACAGCATTAGCTAAATGACAAATCATTTCATTAGACCTGGAAAAGTGACTCCTGGTCACTCTTGAAACTCAATTCCTCCAAGAAAGAATCAAAGTTCTCCCTTACAAAAATTCCAAGAGATCTCATACACTGGAAAGCAACTCCTAAACACTTCCAGAGATGTTTTAAGGCTGGGATTCTGCTTCCAGAAAAAGAAGAAATAACTGGGACCAAATTTATCCTCATACATGAATCAGCTAAAAATCTGGAAAAAAATATATAAAGCATCCGTTTTCAAAAGACCGGATGGCTGGGCCGGGGAGTTAGCTCAGTGGTTCCGGCCCCTGTCTTGCAAGTGCAAGGACCCGGGTTCGATTCCCCGGTAACCACATAACAATACTGGGTGTGGAGACTCATGCCCAGCAACAACCAGTACCATATACCACAGTGCCGGGCGTGGTGGCTCACGCCTGTAACCCCAGCACTCGGGAGGCAGAGGCAGGAGGATTGCTGTGATGTGAGTTTGAGGCTGAGCTCAGGGCCAGCCTGAACCACAAAGAGAGACCTTGTCTCAAAAAACCAAAAAAAAAAAAAGACCAGATGGCTGAGGATGTAGCTCAGTGGTGCTGCGTCCGCCTGACAAGCGCCAGGTCCTGAGTTTGATCCCCGGTTCCAAAAAACAAAACCAGACACTGGACATCAGGCAGTGTGACAGTGGCCCCTGAAAGACGGTAGCTAAAGTGGGCCCTACAACTGGTACAGCTTTATCATCTGGGGTGATTTCCAGGCCACAGAACAAAAGGCAGCAATCCAGTAGTCCCAGATACTAGGAGTCAGAGCTCTCTTTTACATGAGGCAACAGCTAGACTGGGAAAGGCTGAGCCACGGAGAGGTCAGAAAACAGGGAAGGAGCTGCAGGGGAGGAACTCCAGAGATCCACAGGGGCCTGAGGATTCAGCTGAATACCCCTAGAGCAGAATATGTGTGTGAAAAATCTTCCCTCAGCTGGGAAATGACTAGCCAAAGGATCAGAGGAAACACGCTTTGGAGCTCACACAAGGCCAGAAATAGTACTCAACCTTACCAGCCAGAGCAGAAAACCTCATAAATCATCACACCCTGCTGAGTAGACTCCAAAAGGTGTTACTTCAGTAGTAGAAAAAATGAATCTTAAATACTATCCTGCTTTCAGGTCACAAAGCTTGAAAGCCACACCCAAATGGATAAATTATGTGTATCCAGAACAAATTTCAATAATTCTGAGATATAAAAAGACCTGGTGCCCAATGATGAAAAATTTTCAGTGTTTAGCATCCAATAAAAAAAAAAATTACCAGAGCTGGGCATGGTGGCACACATTGCAGTCCCAGCTACTTGGGAGGCTGAGCCATGAATATTTCTAGCTTGAGCCTAGCTCAAGTAACTTGGTGAGACCCTGTCCCAAAATAAAATAATATTAATAAAGGGTTGGAGATGTAGCTCAGAACTCTCGCATTCAATCTTCATAACTGCAAAATTAATAAATTCAGTAATTAGCTCCCAAAGATATGAGAACTGAACTGTATGTCAGCAAATTAAAGAACCTTGGTAAAAGTATAAATTCCCAGAATACAACTATCAAAAATGCATTAGGAAGAAACAGAAAGGCCTACAACAAGATAAAATTACTAATCTTTAAAAATTATTTAAAAGAAAAGTAATCTTAAGACCAAGACTATCTTAAAGTAAAACAGAAGTAAAAAATCACCCTTACAGCTAACATCATACTTATTTATGAAAGACTAAAGATCTTAGTGGTCCTTTTAAGATCAGGGACAAAAGAAGGATACTCAGGGCCGGGGAGTTAGTTCAGTGGTTCCGGGCGCCTGTCTTGCAAGCGCAAGGACCCGGGTTCGATTCCCCGGTAACCACATAACAATACTGGGTGTGGAGACCCACACCCAGCAGCAACCAGTACCACATACCACAGTGCCGGGTGTGGTGGCTCACTCCTGTAATCCCAGCACTCGGGAGGCAGAGGCAGGAGGATTGTGATGTGAGTTGGAGGCTGAGCTGAGGGCCAGCCTGAACCACAAAGCGAGACCCTGTCTCAAAAAACCTAAAAAAAAAAAAAATAAAATAAATAAAAAAAAAAAAAAGAAGGATACTCAGGCTTTTGTTTCTATTCAACATTGTGTTGAAGTTTCTAGTCAGAGCAATTAGGTATAAAACAAAACAAAAAGTATCTAGATTTAAAATGAAGAAATAAAATTATCTCTACTTGCAGATGATATGATCTTATATAGAGAAAATTCTAGGGAATCCAATGAGAAATTACCTGAATTAATAAATGAGTATACAAGGATGCAAGATACAAAATTAATGTATAAACACTGTATCTCTACATATTAGCATTAATTGTAGTTCTAAATATTAGCAATAACCAAAAATTACATAGAGAAAATAATTTCATTTAAACTAGCATCAAACAGAATAAACACTTAAGAATAAGTATGCAAAAGTCCCAAAGATATACTCTGAGGATTACAAAATACTACTGAAATAAATTAAGGATGCCTTAAGTAAAGAGAAAGTCATCCTATGTTCATGGATTGGAATTTTTTTTTTTTTTTTTAGATTTTTTTTGAGACAGGGTCTTGCTTTGTGGTTCAGGCTGGCCCTGAGCTCAGCCTGAAACTCACATCATAGCAATCCTCCTGCCTCTACCTCCCGAGTGCTGGGATTACAGGCGTGAGCCACCACGTCCGGCAATTCAGTACAATTTCTATCAAAATCTGGAGTGTTGGATACCTATATAAGAAGATTAAGAAAATTCTTAAAAGTAATATTAAATTCTATACTCATCTAGTAACAGCATCAAAATATAGTAAACAAAAATATGGACAAGTGCAACAAGAATAACCAATTCTATAATTACAGCCGGAAATGTCAACACTCAATAATTGATTTAACAAATAAACAGCAAATCAGTAGATACAGAAGTCTTGAACAACATCATCAACCAATCTGACCTAACTGACACTGAATAGAATATTCTACTCAGCAATGGTAGAAAGCATATGTCCTCCTAGTGGATACAGAACATTTACCAAGAGAGACCAACTTCTAGCCCATAAAACAAGTTTTAATAAATGCAAAAGATTCAATCAAATATACCAGAAAGGAGTTCACCTAGCATAACTTAAGGCTACTCTCTTTAGAAAAGCCTGTTTATTAAGTTTGGCCCTTAGCTGGCACATGGGAACTTGAATTTTAACAGTGTTTCCACCACTCCCTAATTGCTCAGGCTAGTGTGCTGTGCCTAAATTATACATTTCATGTGGTTTATATAATGAATGCTTAATTTCCGTCTTGGAGCCTGGAACTTTGCTACATAAATGGTCCCTGAGATCCCAGGTTCCTAGACAACCTTTCCATATAGACTATACTTCACATGTTCTTACAACTTCTTCCTGAAGGAATTACGTCCCAGATGATTCTACTCTGGAACGCTGTACCTGGTCTTCAATTGCATTTTTTTCTTTGCTAATTTTGTTTTATATCTTTTCACTGAAACAAATCTTATTCATGAGCATAACTACACCCATAGTCTTATGTGGTCTCCTAGATCACTGCCTCTGTGGGTAAGGCTCAGAGATATGCCTGTCCCTAAGACACAAAGCATGCCTCTGATCACAAGGGAATTAATGGCAACATGTGTAGAAACTTCCAAATACTTAGAAATCAAACTTCTAAATAACCCACAGGTCAAAGAAGACATTAAAAAACAGATTAGAAAATATTCTGAACTTAAAGAAAATAGAAACTCAGATAAAACAGTACTTAAACTATAATTTAGAGTGTTAGATACCTATATAAGAAGATTAAGAAAATTCTTGAAAGTAATATTAAGTTCTAACTACAAAAATCAGAAAAATTGGAGCAAATCAGAAAGAAAAAAAGAAGCTTGTGTAGGGTAGCATCCCAAAGTACTTGAGAGGCTTACACAGGAAAGATACAAGTTTGAGGCCAGCCTGGACAACTTAAGAGAGATTCTGGGGGCTGGGGAATTTAGCTCAGTGGTTCCAGCATCTGCCTGGCAAATGTAAGGTCCTGACTTCGATCCCTGGAAACCACATACCACAATGCCAGGTGTGGTGACTCTTGTCTGTAATCCCAGCACCCAGGAGGCAGATGCAGCAGGATTGCTGTGAGTTTGAGGCTCACATACAGAGTTCAGGGCCAGCCTGAACTATAAAGCAAGCAAGAAAGAAGAAAGATTGTCTCAAGATAAAATATAAATTAAAAAGACCAGGAATGTAGCTTAATACTCTCTAGGTTCAATCTGTAGTACAGGAAAAAAGAAGACAGATCAGAGTAGAAATCAATGAAATGAACAGAAAAAAAATCAGGAAGGAAAAATCAAGGAAGTTCTGAGCCTACCAACTAGACATAATAAACAGCAAAAGTCACCTTTCTGAGTTTTTAAAAAATAATGAAGTTATCACTGAGATTCAGCGGTGGCAGATATAACGAAGGCTTATCGCAGAGATTTAATCTCTATGAATGTAACTGATGAATGTTGGAGATGGCAACTACCAGGCAGCAGAACAACTGTTGGAATGGCGATATTATGAAGAAATACTAGTGCCATCATGCTGGAAGCCTCCAAATGAATACAAAAATGGTTATTATCAGCACAAAAAAATCAGGTCATGAACATTTTTGTATTAAACATTTGTTAAATAAAAAGTAGAAAAAAGTGGGCCAGGGATTTAGCTCACTGGTTCCAGCACCTGTCTTGGAAGTGCAAGGACCCGGGTTCAATCCTCGGTAACCACATACAATACTGGGCGTGGAGACTCATGCCCAGCAGCAACCAGTACCACATACCACAGTGCCGGGCGTGGTGGCTCACGCCTGTAATCCCAGCGCTCGGGAGGCAGAGGCAGGAGGATTGCTGTGATGTGAGTTGGAGGCTGAGCTCAGGGACAGCCTGAACTATAAAGTGAGACCCTGTCTCAAAAAACCTAAAAAAAAAATTTTTTTTTCAAAAAAAGTAAGTGAAAACAAAAGTTGATTCTTTCTGAAGGACAATAATATACCTCAAGCTAAACAGACAAAATAAATTATCAGGAATTATCAGGAATGAAGGGGCAAGGTCTCTACAGATTATTTGCTGATGATAAAAAGCTGGTAAAGAAACACTGTAACAATTTTATGTCAATAAACTTGACAATTTATATGAAATGGACAAAATCCTTAAAAGATAGAAGCTACAAAAGCTCACTGAAGATAAAGAATCTGAAAATTACTAAGTAATTTGAATTTTAGGTAAAAACTTTTCCACAGGAAGCCAGCATACTCATATGGCTTTACTACGAAATTCTACCAAATATTGAAGGGAGAAATAATGTCAATTATTTGTAAAATATTCCAGAAAACTGAAGAGAAGGAATAATGCCCAGCTTATTTTATTATGAGACAAAAAATGCTGATGCTAAAACCTACAGATATTACAAAAAAATCTACAGACCAATATTTCTCATAAGCATTAATGCAAAATATTTTACAATTTTGCAAAAAAATATAATATTTTAAAAAGATATTAAGACCAATTGTTTTATTATAAGCAATGGGTTTATCCCATGAATGCAGAGTTGTTTGAAGTTCAAAAGTCAGTCAAAGGCTGAGCATGGTGCTGTACAACTGTAATTCCACACTAAGTAGCTTGATGCAGAAGGCTCAGGAGTTTGAGACCAACTGATATAACTCAGTGAGACTCTATCAAAATAAAATTTAAAAAGATAAAAGCTGGGCTAGACACAGTGCTAACTGCCTGTTACCCCAACACTCCAGGAGGGTGATGCAGAAGGACTGCAAATTTCAGCTCCATCTGGGCAACGTGTATGCTGGTTAAATAACTGGCATCACACACACACACACACACACACACACACACACACACACACACACACAGTCAAAATAACATACTAAAAGACGAAAAAAGAAAAAATTATCATACCCAGATTGGAAAAAACATTTAATAAAATTCAACACTCAGTGATGGGCACACCCCTGTAATTCTTTTTTTTAAAGTTTTTTTTGAGACAGGGTCTCACTTTGTGGTTCAGGCTGGCCCTGAGCTCAGCCTCCAACTCACATCACAGCAATCCTCCTGCCTCTGCCTCCCGAGTGCTGGGATTACAGGCGTGAGCCACAAGCCTGGCACTGTGGTATGTGGTACTGGTTGCTGCTGGGCATGAGTCTCCACACTCAGTATGGTATGTGGTTACCAGGGATCGAACCCGGGTCCTTGCTCTTGCAAGACAGGCGCCGGAACCACTGAGCTAACTCCCCGGCCCACACCCCTGTAGTTCTAACACTTCTGATGATGAGTCAGGAGGATCACTGCAAGTTCAAGGCCAGCCTGGACTACAGCATGCTAAGTCCAAGGCCAGCCTAGAATTACAATGCGACCTTGCCTCAAAAAAAACCAAAAAATGAAAATAAGTATATCATAATAAATTCAACATTTATTTTGGCTTTTAAAAAATTTTAATGGAGAAATTCTGTGACTTGATTAGGAGCAAGTAGGAAGGACACAGCTAAAGTCACATTTAGTGGTATAAAACTAAAGGTTTTTCTGCTCTGTAAGACTAGAGAAAAAGAAAGAAGTCTTGCCACCTGTGCCAGTTCTGTCCATGGAAGTACCTAAACTCCTAGCCAACAGAATAAAGTAAGAATGAGTACTTGGAGACTGGAAAGTAAAACTATCTGTCTTTGTAAATGACAGAATTATATACAATTTCAAAATATAAATCTATAAAAACACCACTAAAATCAATAATTTCATGGTTTAATTCATTGTAGTCAAAATCATATCAATAAAAACAAATTATCCAAGTCCAGAGGACCTCTGCTTAAGAAAGGCTTCCAGGAGCAAACTGAGGAAAATGGGCTGGGAGCCAGAAGGGAGAGTATTTTACATACATCAAGCTCTTATAAAGCATAAGGAAAGAAAGTCATATGAAAAACAGCAAGAAGATTGTATGGAAGTCCAAATTTCAAAACTAGGGAATGACAACCAGGTGTAGAGGCTCGCGCCTATAATCCCAGCACTTAGTGGGCAGCGGCAGGAGGATCACCATGAGTCTGAGGCCAGCCTGGGCTACAAAGTGAGACCCTGTCTCAAAACAAACTAGGGAAGGCCAGTTGATAAGATACATGGAGGGAGTAAGGTACTTGGCTCAAACACAGACGTTCGGATTTCACACAGTAAGAAAGCATAGGCTGATCAAGAAGAGAAGAAAATGGCAGTGGGGAATGTTCCCTGGGGACAACCAGGAGCAGGACAACTGACAGAAAGTTATCTGAATAATCGAGACACAGCCTAATGATGGCTTATGATCAGGGTGGTGGCACAAAAATAAAAATGAGAGGCTCAAAGTCCAAAGCCACAGAGCAACTGACCTTGTGGCGACAGGAAGGGGTTGGGGGATAGTGGGATATGGGAGGGAGGAAAGGGGAAGGAACAGCCAAAAGGATCCAGATATGATACGGCTCTGTGCCGATACCCCACAATGAATGTATTTAGGATGTACTGCAAACATGCTAATAAAATCAATGCACAGTGCCCCAGAGAAAAGAAGAGGTAAAGGACAGGGTAATGTTTCAAGAATCAAGGATTCCAGATTTCCAGATTGAGGAACTGGGAGGATGGGTTACCAAGAATGGGATCCAAGGGTGTCAAACACACAGAAAGGGGTGCAGTGGGGTCCCTCCCCCAGCTTCCAATTACCTTTTAGAATAGCACCATGGATAGGCCTTGGACCCACGGATGATAAAAATGAAATTAAAGGAGAACAAGAGAAAAGGCCATACAAGACACATTTTTCATCAGAGCAAATGAGCCTCCAGGACATGAGCTATCAAAGCAAATCTGTTGCAGGGGTGTCGAGCCCACCTCTGGCGAGTTGGGGCTGCAGAGGGTGGTGGTGTCCAAAGTGCTGAGGCAGAGTGGGGGAAGGAAAGAGACTTCCCCCTCAAAGTTTTCAGACCAGCCCTACTGGCCTGAAATGTGATGGCTTGCATTTTCATTCTCTTGTAGAGTGCTTTGTAATTTCTACAAAGAGCCTTTTCATTGTTTGTTTCTGATTTTGGGGTTTAAAAGTAATGTTTTACTGCTCGAAGCATGTCTGCCCCACTGTCTCCTGGGAGCATCAGGCATACATGGTAGGCTGCAGCCAACCTCTGCATGGCTTAAGTAAAAATCAATAATTACTGTGTTGTTTTCTTTTATAGGATTGAGACCAACTGCAAAATGGAAGCAATATAAATGGTAAGTATGTATTACTGGCATAACAATATAAAACTTTGATAGTGGAAGGATTGATGAGGGGCCAGGGATTCAGCTCAGTGGTTCCAGCACCTGTCTTGCAAGTGCAAGGACCCAGGTTCGATCCCCGGTAACCACATACAATACTGGGCGTGGAGACTCACGCCAGCAGCAACCAGTACCACATACCACAGTGCCGGGTGTGGTGGCTCACACCTGTAATACCAGCACTCAGTTGGCAAAGGCAGGAGGATTGCTGTGATGTGAGTTCAAGGCTGAGCTCAGGGCTAGCCTGAACAACAAAGCGAGACCCTGTCTTAAAAAAAAAAAAAGACAGGGTTGATGAAGGAGTAGATGATGAAGGATTATTTTAAAATCTGTTGTCCGTGGTTTCTCCAACAAGAAAGGGTCTATATTTAGAGGTCTCACAGAGATATATATCTGGGTAAAATATATCCTCATGAAATAGATGTCACTGAACATCATGCACCATCAGCAGGATTTGTACAGGAGGAAAGCATGAGGCTCCACGAAGAACAGCAGTTTCATCTTTTCCTTTGGATCCTCTTTCTGCCACCTCAGAACCCTGTACCCAGCACATGCTCAAGATGTTTCTCTTCATCTACTGATTCAGGAGCATCCAAGTACAGAAGCCTGGGTCTGAAGCTCCTAGGTCATATGTTTAAAATAAAGACACACCAAAACAGCACTACAAGAATAGCACTATGTATTAAATGTATACATTTAACAAATCAGCACTGTAAGGGAAGAACACAGTGTAACTCAAAATGACAGGAGTAATGCACACATTCACTTGTCACATACCACAAATACTATAGAAGAATTAACTGTAAAGTTATAATCGGTATCTCTGTCTGTAAATCCATCTCTATGACTGTTTACACACACACACACACACACATATTATATTGTGTCCCATGGAACAACGAAACAGTATAAATATACTTTGACTTCAAGGTATCCAAGGTGAGAATCCATGACTTCCTTTCTGTTAAGAAGCTGCAATGAACTTTTAGTGATATCACTCTACCAAGGTCAACAAGAGGAATATAGGGCCCTGTCACACATCCTATCATCTCCACTTGAGAAGCTTCAGTTTTTTCTCCTCCACCTCTGCCCCCTGGTCCTTCCTTTTACCTTACACAGATTTTCCACTCTACCCTAAGATGCTGACTGCTCACCCTAATCTACTTCCATTTTTATCCTTCCTTTCTTTTCCAGTGTCCTGAAACAAAGACGACTCACTGTTATCATTCTCCTCTTCGCCTTTTGTAATCTAGGTCAATAAAACTTGTAGAATAGAACTTGTAGAAGTCAACATTACTTAGTATAGGTCAATAGCATCTTGTGAGTGATCATAATGACCAGAACTTTAATCATCTCCTCTCATCTGCAAAGGATCAAACTCTGAGCATACAACGCTGAGAAACACTGTTTTGCCAATAAGGTACAGACATCCTACAACTGTTCTTGAATGTGATTAGAAAATAAGAGACAAGATAGACTGGGGAAACGGGGTACTTAAGAGTAATGGGCAGAGAAAAACAGATGTACAGTGCTACAGTACAGTGCATCAGTATGTTGAGGGAATGGTTTGGAGTCTGTAGCAGGGAGGTGGTGGGATCTTTGGTATACGGGGCTTGGTGGAAAGAAGTTAGGTCCATAGGGCACCTGGAGCACCCTGAACCCTCTCTTCCTTTCTCTTGCACTACCCAACCACAATGAGGTAAATAAGGGCTTCCTCCAGCACATGCTCCCATCATGTACTTTTTCACCAAAGGCTCCAAAGCAACAGATAACCTACTGTACCATGGACTGAAACTCCCAAAATTGTGAGCCAAAATAAACCTTTCTTCCCCTGCTAGGGATTGAGCCCAGGGCCTTCTACACCTTAGGCCAGTAGCTGGTGGTGACTTATGGGACATGTGCCTCAGCTCGGTGTTTGTATCACTGAAAGCTCTAAAAGGTTTGCCATCATTGTGTTAGGCAAACACTCTACCACTGAGCTACAAATGCAGCCCAAGGCTTTCCTCCAAAAGCTGATTTACTTCAGGTGTTTGTTACAGTAGAAGGAAGTCAACCAACAGAAGGGAACAGGAAAGAAAAGAACTGCTGAAACTAAAAGGATTAAAACAACTGAAAACAGGCTACTTTTCCATTCAGTTTATCTTCCTTTTTTCAACTCTAGTTAAGAATCGAATTAGAGTAATGCTGGCGCAGTGAGCCACACAGAGAACCAAGAGATATGTCAGGACCTCGGGCTGTGGGCTTTGTTTTTCCCAGGCCGTGGACCTAGAAGCTCTCTAAGTAGTCCTTTCTGACTTCATCCCTTTCACTGTTCAGCGGCTGGGCCATCGGAGATGACATCAGCACTGGCCTCAGGTAAGCCAGAGGTTACTTCCCTCACTTTCTGCTCCGACAGATAAGCTCCCATGAGTCACCACTTTCTAATTTCACCTGACACCATTTGCACGGTTACAAATACTCTATTTAAGCAACCATGTTAACTAACGTAACAAGCACCATTCTAGTTTGTAATTTTCGAGTTCGCGATCACGTTTGCGTGTGTTTTCTTAAGACAAGGTCATACTATGTAGCCCATGCAGGATTCTATCTCACGACACTCACCCCTTAGCCTCTGACATTACAGGTGTGTGCTACCTCATTTGAACTTATAATCACCCCTGAATGGGACTTCTTATGCCTTTAAGAATTCATGTACATTGAATCAAATAATTATTTATAAGGTCGTTTCCTACTGTAATCCAAGAGACGGAGCTGTCACAGTTAACCTGTTAAGTCAGCTGGTGACTTCTGAGCCCCAACGCCAGCTTCACAAAGTACAGTGAATATACTCCCTTCATCACAGACTATATCCTCCGCCTAAAAAGTCCCTTTCCTCCACGTCATGTGATCTGTATCTCCCCTGGGAAGACTTTCTTTTTTTTTTTTTTTT
>PVIR01043081.1:0-11928 GCA_004026965.1 Petromus typicus | reverse complement strand
CCCAGCCATTGCTCTGCTAGATATATATACACAAGAATTAAAAGACTCATATCACAGTGACATATGTGCACCCATGTTTATAGCAGCTCAGTTTGTGATTTCTAAGTCTTGGAAACAACCCAAGTGTCCATCAACTGGAGACTGAATAAAAAAGCTGTGGTTCTACAGAATGGAGTATTACTCTGCCATAAAAATGATGAGTTTGAATCATTTATACTAAAATGGATATACCTTGAGCATATCCTCACAAGTAAAATAAATAGGTCACTGATATGCAGAAATCACATGTTTTCTCTGATATGAGAAAATAAGGATGTAAATGAGTTCTAGAATGTATGTTATATATTGTGAATTGTAAAATACTCAAAGTAAAATAGGGTGAAAAGGGAAAAATAATGAGATTATAATAAAAAAGAAAGGAAACAAAGTTTATGTATATAGGGAGTGGGGGTGGCAAGGTGGGTAGGACAATGGAAAAAAATGAGAATTGAGTTATGTCATATACTAGTACAAATTCTCATTGTTCAGTGCAATCATGTTGTGTATATGTAATGTACCAATAAAGATTTCAATTAAAAAAGAAATGAATATTAATTGACATAATATTCTAAATATATGTAATAAAATCCTAAGTTTTAAAGTGAAATGAGACACAAAATCACCTATACAATTTTTCTATTAGAGTATACTGATCATATATTAAGTACAATGCAAGCCTAGCCTGGGAAGATTAATAACATATGAGTCTAGCTCCAGAGAAATATAGTGGAAATCACATAAAATCTTCAGATAGCATTCCTAAACAGTCAGCACTGTTTTAAAAATTAATTTTTTTAAAAAAATTAAAATATTTATTGGTATTTTTAATTATTAAAAAATACCATCTCAAAAATATCACATAAATTATGAAACTAACCATGATCCAGAAAAATCACCAAATCGTGTCTAAATATTTTTTCTTTAATAAATCTGATTTTAATTGAATTCAATTTCGTTATACAAAAAACAGTAGTAAGTGTACATCCTTTCAAAGGTTTTTGCTTTGAAAATCACCCTTGAAATTCTAATTCAGAAATAAATCATATTGCATGGCTAGATGTTCTCATCCAGGGTGGTACAGGGCCTCTTGGGCTTCTTCCTTTCTGTGCCTTCTCACACCTTTGATTGTAACATACTGGAGCCACAAGAAGAACTGAAATTCCTTTGCTTTCCTGCATCAGGTCCATGAAGGACAAGAACATTGGGAATCACTCAGGAAAAGCTCCTGAGTCCATGACTTCAATTAATGTGATGACTCCCATGCTTTTGCAGTGTCTTAATGTCTGCCGCTCAGTCACAAAGGGAACAGCCATCGCTGGGCAGGTCAGCCTCTGCTGTGCTTTCAGAACCACAGGAGCCCTTTTGGGTGGAACGTCTAGGACATGACAAGATTCAATTTAAAAAATCATACTTCTGTGATGATAGATGAAAAACACATAGATTTGGTGAACCATCACTCAGTACATATTTTAGTGAATTATTTTTTAATTAAAATCTTTGTGTGTGTATGTGTGTGTCAAGCATATGTGCTTGTCTATGGAATTAGTCCTTAAAATATTTCTACTAGAATCCAAGGCATCAGCAGAATTTATAATTGTGATTTTGAGTTTGTATATTCCTTCCCACATTTTTTAGCATTTTGCTCCTCTTTATTATTGAGAACAAGCATAGAAATCATTACATAACACAGTTTTCAATTTAAATATAGGTTGTAACAAAATTAATGATACCATCACTTTAAAGGCAACAAAATAATCTTCAGTGTCCTTTAGAGAATGTTATTGGGTGAATTATTAAACTAATAACATTTGCTTTCCCCATTATATTGTGAAAGAGCTTGCAAATACCATGCCTTGATAATGTATAGTATTTTGAAACAAATAGTTCATTTTCTTTTAATTTTCATTATGAAAGATTATGAATTAATTATATATTTTATGATAATTTTATTGGTATGTTGTCTATATTTACATTTCAAAGATTATAAAGGAAATCAGTTCAATGTGACAAAATCTCACTGGAGCTGTCATTCATGAATGGGAAGTTCAATTGTCTTTTCCTAGTTTAAGGTTTTCTTAACTAACCGAAGCAATACTTAGTGATATAGTTTAAAAATAAACTGAGATATTTGATTAATACATGTTTTCTTTTATGCCACACTTTAAATCTCCTATAAAATGTGAATTCTGTGTTTTGGAAATGTTTTACATTCATAGAGAAAGGCAGAAGATGAGCACTGGAAACTAATGATTAGTTTAAAGAAATTTTAGACCTTCAGATGTGTATTTTATATAAAATAAACCCGCAGGGAGGTGCATGGGTTCTTACTGCATGAAGTGGAAGGGCACCGTGTCTGTGACTTCCTGCTGGTGGTCCTGAGTGAGCTAGTGAGGACAGCACATACTTATTTCCTAAGCACATCTTCATCCTCCCCATTCCTACCAAAACTTTCCAGTCTTCAAATTCTGATAAAGAAAACAAAGAAATATATTTCACTAAGATATTATCAATTTAGTAAACATGTTATATTAATACATTTCTTTACTAAGATAGCAGACAGGAAATACTAATTATATACTTTATTATATGAGGCAAGTCTGTCTATATGTTATAAGCATTGTTATTAATAATACTTCACAATATAACTATTAATTTCTTTCCTAATTCAGCTTATGTATTTTGCTTACTTCTTGCTATTAAATTAACCATTTATTAAACTTCAAGAAAATGAGGAATATAGTTAGTATTCTAAGTAGTTTCAGGGGAAAAGTTGTGAAATTATAAGAAACTACAAAACAACTACAAAATGTAAAAATAAGCCAAACAAGGGCACATATGATTAAATAAAATCATATGATAAAGGTTATGGTTACTGAAGAAAGGCTGTATAGCAGACTACTTCCCATTAATGCAAAATATAATAAAATCATAGAAATTCCTCAGAGGCAAAGGGTTTATCCCTTGGCTCCAATTTGTTTGGAAGAATTCAAATAAAGTTATAATTTAACTGTAGGCACATCCCTCTGAAAATAAATCAGTGCATGCATACACACATACTCAACACATACTTTTATAATCAATCTCAGGTGTACATCAAAAACTCACTAAAACTTGAACAAAAGTATTATCAAATATTCACACACACACACAAAAAAAAAAAGCCTAAGAAGACCTGCTTTGGAAAAAATGAGGGTGGAGATTCCTTACTTCGGCTGCATGGAGAGCACAGTGGTTGCTCCTCCTGCAAAGCCGGCACAGCTAGGCCCGGCCGGCAGAACAGGGCTGCTCTGAACCTGTGGCTTTGCATCAGATGCACTTTGGACCCAGTGTGTTTCTTTTTTTTCTTTTTCTTTCTTTCTTTTTTTTTTTTTTTTTTTGAGACAGGGTCTCACTTTGTGGTTCAGGCTGGCCCTGAGCTCAGCCTCAAACTCATCACAGCAATCCTCCTGCCTCTGCCTCTCGAGTGCTGGGATGACAGGCGTGAGCCACCACGCCCGGCACTGTGGTATGTGGTACTGGTTGCTGCTGGGCGTGAGTCGCCATGCCCAGTATGGTATGTGGTTACCGGGGATCGAACCCAGGTCCTTGCGCTTGCAAGACAGGCGCCGGAATCACTGAGCTAAATCCCTGGCCCCCCAGTGTGTTTCTTTCCTAAAACACTTATTTACACTTTTTTCCCCCACTTTTATGAAATGCCTTTGAATTTTGTTGTGGCCAGCCTCTCCACTGCTGTTACTGAGAGAGTCTTTCATTCTAATTAGCTGATAGGCTTCAGATTTGTTCTAGCCTTTGTATTTACTCAGCTGTTTCTTTTTGTTTAACTTCAGCATTGTTTCTGAGTACATTACCACTTTTTGCTTGAGATATAGGCCTTTGATCTGTTCTCCATCTTGCTCCCTTAGTCTGACTATGAAAGTTCTGGTTATGACAGTACAAACAGGATAACTCCACTCACCAACCATCAGTTTTCAAGTGTCTTCTAATGTGGGTACTTAGACTTGGAAAAACACAATAATAGGATCATGCTGAGCAGGTTAGAACCCTTCACTGTTGATGACTCTGTGGTAGTTCAAATCACCTGACTCAATGTGACACTCAGTGCTAATCCAGCCCCAGGACCAGTCCATCTCCAGTGCTAACTGTTCAGTTTAACAGTCTTTAAGTATTCAGTTTAAGCTTCTATCGCAGCTCTAGCATTTGCTTTCAATGATCTGTTGTATTTCTTACTTTTAAGTTCATGGTGAGTGTAGAGAGAAATTTTTATTTGATTTATTTTCAGTTGTTTGAATTAATACAGCTAAAAAACCACTACTCAAAACAATATGAAATAATTGTCTAGAAACTAATAACATGATGCAATCCAGTAACTTGCTAAAACTACATATCCAAAACAGATTGCTAAGAAATATGCTGTCATTTGTTGTGTAAATCTGCAGCGTGACTGTGGATGCATTCATGTTTTAAGTCTTCATGTACTGTAAGATGATTCTTAGGAAATGATGCTGTAGAATGGTGAGCGACTAAACAGTCTTAGTCTGTACAGCTGAATGAGTAGCCTCTGTGTCATGATGGAAATATGTGATGAACAGAAGCTGCTTTGACACAGACTACCTCCAGAATGTTAAAAAGCAGAAAAAATGAGATTTTGACCCTCATTGCGTCATTCTAACATCTAGATCAATATTTTCTAAAAGAAAAAATACAAAACACGGGAGCTATTTTTAGGATCCAAACATTAATGTGATTAAATACAACCTTTTCTCCAAGTGGCTGTGCCATCACTGAAAGCAAATGGCATGACCCTTGGACATTCATCAGCAATCATGGTCAGTAATGCCTTATTGTCACTATTTATGGTACACAATACTCATAAGTGTGATCATTCAATAAAATAAACTATGTTAGAAATGATACAGACTTTTGCATTTTGAAGGTCAACATGGAAATTAAATCATTAGATATAACAAAGATTATTTCAGACAACTTATTTTACATCTTGTTTAGTTGCCTGCATTCAACCAAATATCTGCCCCATTAGTCTTTGTTTTGTTTTTTTTTTTTAGTTTTTTTTTGAGACAGGGTCTTGCTCAGGTTCAGGCTGGCCCTGAGCTTAGCCTCAAACTCACATCACAGCAATCCTTCTACCTCTGCCTCCAAAGTGCTGGGATTACAGGCGTGAGCCACCATGCCCGGCACTGTGATATGTGGTACTGGTTGCTTCTGGGGGTGAATTTCCATGCCCCAGTATTGTATGTGGTTACTGGGGATCAAACCCAGGTCATTGCGCTTGCAAGACAGGTGCTGGAAACACTGAGCTAAATCCCCAGCCCCCCATTAGTCTTTCAGTTTGGAATTAAATTCAGAAAGTATCACATTACCCTGTGTAGTGGTCATATGTGGTAACTTAAATTCTTCTAGTCATATATTGTACACAAAGCATATTATTAGCAAACCTCATGCCTGTGTGTTTCTACCTTGAGACACTGCTTAGTGCTTAGACATTAAATCATAGACAAATAATTGACATGCACTTAATATATTAAATGATGCCAAAATAATCATTCTAATAGTTAAAACTAAATTGAAGCACTATCTTATTAGTATAAATATATTAGACCAGAACTACTGCTCTGGGTCACTGGACCCTTGGTTCTGTTTGCTCCTTGAGTTTCAGTAGCACAACCCTGCCTGGAGTGTGGTAGACCAGAAGGTCAGGGTTAACCATTGAGTCAGAGCTTCCCCACAGCAGATGCAGTGCTTGAGAGCAGTGCTAATATTTTCTCTACTGCCCTGATGCTTCATTATTCTCTCTCTCCTATCTTATAAGTAAGAGGAGGGGTCAGCTGCACCTTACATTTACTTGTGCCTCTGTATGTATCTGTCCTTCCTGAACTGCATGTTTTCCTTCTTTTTCTACTTTCCCAGCTTCAGTGTCATTCACTGTTTCTCTCATCTGTTCTTATCAATCTTGTGAGCTTTTGGAAATTAAATCTATTTTAACTGATAAATGAAATCATACAAATTGCACATATTATCAGAGTGACATGCTCCCATCAATGTGCAGATCAATCCATGAGTACATTGTGTATTATGGAGAAGGCTGAAATGTGCAGTCCTCCTGAAGATTTCACCCTTCATGGGGAGGCCTTCAGGATCCTGTCTTGTAGCTCTCTGACACACACGTGTGTCATGTCATCTGTGGTTACCCTGCTGGTGAGAGTTTGCCACAGTCTCTTTTCTTCTTTGCGTTCCTTCATTAGCTCTTGGTTGCACAGAGATACATTTAATTATTAATTGGGTCTTTATATGAAGTATAACTTTTTTTTTTTTTTTTTGAGACAGGGTCTCGCTTTGTAGTTCAGGTTGGCCCTGAGCTCAGCCTCAAACTCACATCACAGCAATCCTCCTGCCTCTGCCTCTCCAGTTCTGGGATTACAGGCATGAGGCACTACACCAGGCGCTGTGGTATGTGGTACTGATTGCTTCTGGGTGTGAGTCTCCACACCGCGTATGGTATGTGGTTACTGGGGATTGAACCCAAGTCCTTGTGCTTGCAAGACAGGCATCGGAACCACTGAGCTAAATCCTTGGCCCAGTATAACTTTGTTTTTAAACTACAGTTTAAAAACACAGAACTAGAGAGTACAATATTCTTTATACTTGACCTGATTTTTAATTTTAGTTTGTGAAGGTCAGTCTTACCAAACCTTATTATTTAATTGCCTAAACTTAGCATAAGATAATACAATAAACATAATGATATGCTGTCATACTTGTATTCTGTGAAGAATGATTTTTCAAGGAATCGAATCACTGTTCAGTGGCAGTAGAGGTTAGAACTCAAAAGAACTTTTTTGCCTGTTTAAAAAGAATCTGATTCTAAGTTCTGTAATCTCTTTTTATTGTATCACACTACCTCCAATAATATTAAATATAGATGGCATTTTAGTATGTTTTTAAGTAGGGCTTTGGTGGTTAGGCTTATTCCCTTCTAAAAACTCATTTCTACTTTTTCTTAAATCTACTTTTTTGTGTGTGTGCCAAGGAATCAAACTCGAACTTGGGCTTGAGAGGCAGGCACCAGAACCACTGAGCTAAATCCCCAGCCTTCTCCTCAATTTTTACGTGCTGCCTTATTGCCACAGTCACAAGAGTTCATGACATGCATAAATGGAAGCATTAACCTAAGAGGAACTTCTCAGAAGCTCTTATTTCTTCTGTAATAGAATCTGCTCTAGTGAAATTTGATGTCTTACTTGGATAAAATTGTTGCCCACACCTAAAGATCCTCAGTGAAGTACCCAGTATGAGAATCAAACAGTACACTGCCTGGAATACGGAGGAGGGTCGCTCTGAAATAGCTTTTCCCTGGGGAACATTGCTACACAGATGGGCTCTGTGTAATGATAGCCAGCTGTCAGTGGGGTTTCCTGTGTGCCAGATACACCTTTAAAGATTTCAAGGACTATTTTAAAATTTTAATTTAAATTTTTATTGGTAAATTATATATACACATCATCATCACATTCAACATTGAGAGTTTGTACCAGAATATGATATGACTTGGCTCTCATTTTTCCCCTTCCCTTACCCATCCTGCGACCCCATACCCTCTGTACACATAAGCTTTGTTTCCTTTTTTAATTACTATCACATTCTTTTTCCCCTATTTAAAAATTTTATTTCTATATTTTATTAGTAAATGTTCATAGTACATAATGATTATTTACTATGAGGACATAATGTATGTAATGGTACATAATTGTCATGAGGATTGGTCCCTGCACATCCCCCATTTCCTGGGACATGAACATGTGTCCCAGTCACCAGTGTTTACTGGTCACGTTCCTCACGACGGCTTGGTGCCTGCCTACAGCACATCACTCCCCTATTCTTATCTCATTCCTTCCTCTGCTTCTTGCTCTATATTTTGGTTCTTTTTTATATGCTAAAGAATTATCTTAATATTTCAAATTATCTGTCTTTATTTTGTAGTTTACCTTTACTTTGGGTTTCTTATATAAGATAAATCATATCATATTTTATTTTTCATATATTATTTATTTCACGTAACATTATGCTCTCAATCTACATACATTGTCCTAAAAATTACTTTTATATATTGAGAGTAGTATACAATTGTGTATAAATATTACATCTGTAAATCCATTCATTTGCTGATGAACATACAAGCCACTTACAAAATTTAGCTACTGTAGCCTGTGCTGCTGTGAACATGATAACATATGTATTACTGTAACATGGTGTTTCTTAGGGTAAGAGCAGGAGTAGATGGAATGAGCAAAATTTCTAGGTTTAATTTTCTAAGGAATCTCCACACTGAATTTCATAGTGATTGTACTGGTTTACACTCCGACTAACAATGAAAAACCATTCCTTTTCCCTAGAAACCTCTCCAGGATTTGTTATTATTCTATTTTTGAAGATCTTCATTCTTTCTAGAGTTAGATAGAGTCATTCATTTCTGCTCTGATCTGTTTAATTTCCCCCTAGCCCTAGCTTTGGATTTGCATTGTTCTTGTTTTTCTAGTACCTCGCGATGCATGATTATGTTATTTATTTGAACTTATTCTGCTTTGGTTACATGAATACTCACAGTTGTGAACTTACCTTTTAGGACTGCCAGATGTGTTCCAGATGCCAGTCTTTCCTTACCTTTCAATATCAGTGCAACACTTGAAACTTTTCTGTTCTCTCTCTAACATTCATCTATTGCATTGTCATTTTCTTCTCTGAAATAATATTCTTTTTTTGAAACTCATTAGCAGTGAGGGATTATCTCAATACACAAATTTAGTCAGAATACTTTTTTCAAACATCTCAAAAGAGAGGTTCACTGCTAGTGATTGCTATCGATTTGTTGGAAAGTATACTGAAAAAGGTCCAGTTGCTACAAAATGCTCTTGTAGTACCCTGGGAATAAAGGAGGAAGTTGGCCACGCACAGATAGAAGCTGTGATGCCAGTGTTCACTGTGATGGGCTGGTGCCACGGCACTGGCTTGTTGGAGAGCTAAGAGCACAGGTATGCTGTCATTCTCACTGTCTTCTCCTCACAAGGAGGCTGATCCTGGAGTCATGTGCTTGGGGGTAAGATGTTCTCTTTTCCTAAAGATAATTTCTGAAGTAATCAACTGGGAAACCAGTACTTATAAATCCCAGGGACTGAGGAAAACAATCATTTAAGTCATGAGTCTACTGACCTGTGATACATCACCCCCTTCACTTTCCTCTTGTCTCGTCTTGTACTTAACTGAATGTAAAGTCAGGAGTTTTCTCTTTTTAAGAAACAGAATTCAGTATTTGACATTAACTTAGGCATCCTTCTTTGAAATCCTGCAGCTGTCTCTGTAAGCATGTAAGTCTTATTAAATGGGTATTACTGTTCATCTGAGGGTTATATCATAGATAGCACCTTTATAGTTCAAAATCTTTCTGCTTACAGAAACTTACTTGATGTAATAAGAGTTATCACCATGAGTAGTTTTAATATTTTAAAAATTGTAACTTAGACATTTGATTACTACAAGGAGTCATTTAAACAACAGTTGAACAACAGTGGTTTGTAGATTGTAGCTTGCAAAGTCCACTCAGGTTGCATATTATTTACCTACAAGAGGTTACAACTGAGTGAATGCCAATTCTTCTATTATAGGGAACATTTTGATATTGATTCCTGGCATCAATTTGAAATTTATTCTGGAAGATTAATTTCAGCTGATTAATAAATCACAAATTCAGTGTTTATTGACACTGTCTTGTACCATGAACAGGAAATAAATGTAACTATTTAAATAATTTTGGTTTATGTAAATCATATATTATATCTCTGATTCTAGTAGCAAACTAATTCACTTTTAAAATATGTAAACAGAGGTATAAAATGTATTAGCCGTGAAAATGCTAAGAAAGCTCAGAACTCAGTGTATGTATGTATCATTATTCTCTCTGTAGCTTCTTACTAAAATAAGATAAACACAATTTCAAAGATAGTGACTTATTAAGTTTCAAACCTATTGCTACACAGTAAATTTAACTCAGCTCTCTTGAAGTGCAAAGTTCCATGAGATCTGTTCAATAACTGTTCTCTGTTCAATAACTTGGAGAACAGTTATTAGTGGAACAAAATATGTGTTTTTTTCATCCCATCAGGCATTATGAACAAAGATCCTCCAGAAGGGCAGCTCTCATGTTCTTGTTCTTCTATGTTCTAGCAGCAGTAAATACTCTTTGAAATATATCACCTGCTAATAATTGAATTTTACTAAAGACACCAAAAAAACTATAAACTGACCTAATTAAAAAGAAAGTGGACACTATGGAATTTGAAAGAATCAAATATGCATATTTAGTGAGACTGTTCATAAATAAAGTGCATTGTTTACCATAAGTAACTGAATGGCGGTGGGAATGCACAAAGTGGGAGTTTCATATCATTTTCATGAAGAGTTTTGCAGGTCTCCTCATTTGCCAGTATCCTCTAAACTGAGTGATTATAAGTGTCCTCATGGTACACTTACACAGACAGCAGTGACCTACATCCTGCATGCAGTTTACATACATAATATCTTACACTGACTGATTAGAGTAATACTTGGGCTACAGTAATTATCACCAGATCTCAGCACTGTCTCTTATGGGAAGTAGTTAACCTTTATGACTCCACTTATCTTACCGAAAGCAGATGCAGTGTAGTACGATAGAGTGAAAACTAAAATCTTCTGTGTAAAGAAAGAATAGAAATAATTATCATGTTCTAATAAAGAAAGGCAGCAATCACCTGAAGCAGTTTTCTAGCCATGTAAAGATGAGCACACCATCAAAGTGGTTTCAAAAGTAAACATAGCAATGAGGCATTTCACTGGATACATGACTTCACATATTGGCTTAAGTAGTATCATCACAAAATAAAATTTCATCCACGGACATGGTGAAAACAAGGAGAAAGACATCTTCAATGAATGCTTTGTCCAATAGATTATTTGCTGTGGGGAAGAATCATCTTAATCCAAGAGACACAGCAGAAGTCTCATTTAATCTCTCCTTACACATTTCAACCTAGCACACCAGAGATTCACAAATGCCTACCAGGCAGAGAGATTTAAAAATTATTATATGCATTGTACAAGCTAGGTAACATACTTATAAATATTTATATATAATACAGTAATAAATTGGAATAGTTCAACTACAGTTTCACAAAAATGCAGCATCTTTACTGAAAATTCTGATTGTAGTATGTTAAAATTGAGCACTCTGCTAGATAAAAGAATTTAAATCTTGAACCTAGACTATCTGGAGTATAGAGTTTTGCTTTCCCAGTAGGAACACAAAGTGTGTGAGATATCTCTTGGTAGTCTAGCAATGAGGTTTTCTATATTTTCTTTGAGGAGATTTTTCCTTAGAATAATTCCAGGTCATGGAAAGTACAAAGCTGACAGGATCTGCAAAGGCTTACTCCTTTCTCCATGGAATACGTGTCTGTGGAGTAAATAAACAGACATGAAACCTCCCCTAATTTTCAGTTACACTGGATTCTGGCTGTAAAAGGATTAAGAAAGAATAATATAGTTCATATAAAAAACATAGTTTCTTATTATTCTTGGCCTCTCAAAAATACCTACTCCTTGTATCCAGCTACACTACTAAATTTGGCGATCAGGTCTAGCACTCTCTTGGTTGAGTTTTTAGGATCCTCTAGATAGAGTATCATGTCATCAGCAAATAATGATAGTTTAACTTCTTCATTTCCTATCTTTATTCCTTTTATTTCTTTGTCTTTCCTAATTGCAATGGCTAATGTTTCCAGCACAATATTGAACAGAAGTGGTGAAAGTGGACATCCTTGTCTTGTACCTGATCTTAGTGGG
>PVIR01043080.1:0-11914 GCA_004026965.1 Petromus typicus | reverse complement strand
CAAAAAAAAAAAAAAAAAAAAAAAAAGAAAATCAAAGAAACAAAATGGCAAAATAAGAACTACAAGGACATTGTATTTCATGGAATAAAGATGAGAATCACTATTTTATCAGTAATTCCTAGAAATTAAGAAGCAAATATCCCTAGATATATAAGCCAATAACACAATTATTTAGCTTACATGAGAAGTCATAAAATGTATCCATGTAGGAAAAAGATATTGAACTATGATTGTCATGTTAGAAAGCAAATTATTAAAATACCACAAATGTAATTTTTTTCTATCTGTCTAGCAAAACTTTGCTAATTCTCAATGAAGTAATTTGACTTCTTGATGGTCATAATGAAAATCGTTCTAACCCCCCAGTACAGGACATCCATTGATGTCTCCTTTGTGTGTCCTGTCTGACCTAGCCCTCCTGTCACTGAGAGATCATCCACAAGCCCCGCGCTCTGTGCTCAGGGTGACACCCAGTGTCACTTGATTGTCAGACCAAAAAATATACAGGGATGTGGAAATGAAAGTGGAATATGCACAATTCTGACATGAGATACAGGCAACAGTGGAAAGAAAGGAGCAGTACACAGTGTAGAATCCTTGGTGTTCCAGCCTCTTGTCCCTCCCCGCTCACTTGGGTGGTTTGTTCCAAGCCTGCTCCATCTTCACCCAGGGGGGTGGAATTTCAGCGCTGGGTCTCGGGGAGTGTGTCTGTGTCCATGGTGGCAGGTTTTGCTTTCGACTCCAGTTAAAAGCATGAGAGTTTTGGGCCAGGGAGTTAGCTCAGTGGTTCTGGCGCCTGTCTTGCAAGCGCAGGGACCCGGGTTTGATTCCCCAGTAACCACATAACAATACTGGGTGTGGAGACTCACACCCAGCAGCAACCAGTACCACATACCACAGTGCCGGGCGTGGTGGCTCACGCCTGTAATCTCAGCACTCGGGAGGCAGAGGCAGGAGGATTGCTGTGAAGTGAGTTTGAGGCTGAGCTCAGGGCCAGCCTGAACCACAAAGCGAGACCCTGTCTCAAAAAAACCTAAAAAAAAAAACAAAACAAAACAAAACAAAAACAAACAACAACAACAAAAAAAAACGCATGAGAGTTTTCTTGTAAGGGAGCTTTGGTATTATTGCACTTTTAATTCATCTTTTCTGTTTTGTTTTTCGGTAGCTTCTAGTTTCAAACATTGCATGTTGCACTCCTAATTTGATCTTACCACTTCTTAGTTCTTTATTTTCTTCTTTTTATGTTACTCCTCTTTTTCTGCATTTCTTCAATTAATTGTTTCAGTTGCAGTGTTCAATTTTTTTCAAGTGTCTATATTTATAATATTCTAGGGAATTTTTACTATCCTCTAAATTGTGCATATTTGTAAGATTCTGTTCTTTCCTATGGGGAAAGTTGCTTTTCTTTCACCTATAAGACATTTTACCTGTGTTTTTTCTTCCATGCTGCATAGCGTTCAGTTCTCTCGAATATGCTGTGCGATGGCTTGTTCTTACCCATGTGAACTCTCCCCTCCATCCCTGGACGGTCCTCTTTCCTGGTGAGGAAGGCCAGTGAGTGCGTTACCGCATGAACCTCGGCCTTCGTGAGCCTCACCACGCTCACCTGACTAGAGTGCAGGCTGGGATGTCTTACACCCGGGGAACTTTCACTTTACTTCTAAATACTGTATTTTAATATTACACTATTTGAAGCTGATATGTTTAGAATTTTATTGAACATTTTATTTTTATATTTGATATTTTAAAAAAAAGAATCCCTTGGCCTTTTTAACGATCTGATTGTGTCTAGTTGTTTTTCTGATGCTTTACTTTTCTCAGCCACACAAGCAAATTTTGTGGGTTTTTAATCTTTTAGATTTCAATCAAATGTAATATTTTGTAGGTATAAAACTTATGGCAGATGTTGTCAAATTTATCTTTTCAAGTAATTTGACAACTGTCTTCAATATTTCATTGTAAATTCAGATTTTAAAATGTCACTTAATGTTTTGTCTCTTTGTTTGAAAGGATCTGAAGGTGAAGAATGCAAAGCCATTACTGAAGCCTACTTTCTTCTGGCTGCAAACTACTCTGAGCGTGCCATCCACGCAGGCCCACAGGAGCAAGTGCTGCCAGGAGAAGAGGCAGAAAAGGTGGGTGAATCACAGAGTGGACCCTCACTCATCTCTCCTACTGGCCAGTGTTCACCTGAAAAAGAGCTAGAAACATTGCTGCCATGGGTTTCCAGTGTTCAGACTTGCAGGACCCCAAAGTAACCACATAAAGCCCCACAGCATTCTGGGCGGGAATGTGCACTCGCCTCTCTTCACAACTCTAACGTGATCACTGCAGGGCCGGTTCATTCTGTTGTCTTTGAGAGTTGTGATTATGCCACTTTTCAACATGAAGAGCTGGTTGTGGATGAGGAGCTTCCTTTGTGTCTGGGCTGAGGGAGACCAGTGTGACACTGCTAAATCTAAGCCACCTTTGCCCAAATAATTGTGAGGCCAAAATGGAGAACAGAGAAAGAGGCCTTCTGTTGTACCTTGCTTTTTATGTGGGTAAATTAATGTTGATTTTTACACACATTAAATGAAGGAACACCGAAGTAAGGATACCAATATTGAACTGATTAGAAGTATTTTTCAGGTAACTGAGTCTTAAAATGTCATTTAAAACAATGTTTGAAATGCTCCTGAAACACATTTTCACATCTTCTGCCCATTCTAGACAGGAAAGGAGTAACACGAAACTACGTTTAGACAATAATAGTTGCATGTTTTCTCAAATAAAAACTTGTCAGATATCCAAAGGTAACCTTATGAAATTGAGTAAATATTAGCTTGATACTTAACTTTCAATATCTGAAAATTATAGTTTTACCATCATTTTCACATCTCATAATTTGTACTTATTTGTGCAAAATATTCTAGTGACTTAAATAACAAAGTTAAGAAAAAATTCAAAACCTAAACCCTTTAATTACATCCATTATTAAATTTCAACTATTTCACATTTTATAGTCATAGACCATTGAGTAAACAATTTTAGAATAGTTTGTCCTAAAATAATTTACCTTTTTTTCAAATACTAGTATATCTTCCTATAGTAATTTATCTAAAGTTATTTATCAAGAAATTATATATCTTTTAAATTAACTAAAAATGTAAATAAATAAGTTATACCCTATATTCATATATTTTAAAATCAATATTTTCTTAAGCTTAGAGCTACATGGAGGTATTATTATTTTTTATATAAAAGGCTAATAACATTATCCCCACAAAATAATGTCTTATTTTCATGGGAGGAATCCATGATTGACACACAGTTAATCATTTTCCTCCTCTTGGAGACGTCTGTTCTCTTTGATCAATAATCCTAAAATGTTCATCAGAGAAAGTATTCGTGCATAATTATTTCTGATTTTCCTAAGGAAAAAGAAAAAAAGTGAAAATTAGTAGGAGAAGAAGGACTCGGCTCAAAGGGGTACAGAGTCAGTGTGTTGCTAGACACAGTGATACCGAATTACTTGTGTTTTATAGTGAGCAAGAGACACCTAAAATCAGGAAGCCCCATCTGGCATGTACACCTGCACATCCACCCATCCAAGCACGTTACTGCAGACAGTGTAAGCAATTCATGTGGAGGGGTCCTGAGAGCCCTGAGATGCTTATGAACCCCCAAAGTGTGAAGATAGAGGGGGAGTCTAGAGAATGAGCTAAAGCAACCCTCCAATAGACACACAGGGTAAATAAGACCCTCACAAGAATTTCTTCTCTCTTGTTCTGTTGTGTTTGTCAAAGACACAATCTTGTTGTCCATGCCCTCCCATCATGGCCTGAGAAATTTCACACAACGTCCTTATAGCCAATGGCACCTGCTAAGAGAAATGGAAACTAATTGTAGTGTGAAAGAGGGGATATAAGACGTTGAGCAAGAGAGGAGAGAGCCTTGGACATACAGAGCAGGCAGCACCAGGCAGTGGCCTGTCCTCTGAGCCCTCTTCCGCAGGCCAGTCTGTGCCAATGGGGACTCAGGAAGCCCTTCACATGACCTTTAAAACAGGAGAAAGAGACTGAGAACAACAGGCCATTGTGCTCATCTGAATTCACTACTGGTGTCAGTCATCAGATGGTGAAATTACGGAACTCACAATTTCATGAAGCATGAGTGTTTTCTCTATTCAGTTGACTTGATTTATAGACTCAGTGGAGAAAGGGACACAGAGGAGTCAGGCATGATGCTGCATGCCTGCAATCCAAGCTACTCAGGAGGCTGAAGCTGGAAGATTGCTTGAGCCCTAGAAGTTGAGGACAGCAGAAGTAAAAACTAAGATGAAAAGTAAAGAAAGAAAAAGAAAAGATGGTGATTTTTCTTTGTAGATCAAATTAGATCTAACCAAAGAGTGTCTAAAATGAGTTCTTATTCATAAAAAACAAGAGTAACAGTCTTGAGGAATTTTGGTGAAAATTAACAGGAATTCAGACCTTAGACTAGTAATTCAGACCCACGTGACAGTCTCGTTTGGAGGGTGTTGCTGACCAAGGTGCTGAACCATAATGTGGAGGAGTGAATTTCTTTGCATTTTCTGTCCTGCTACAAAACAGCTTTATGACTATAAACTACTGTGAGTGATTGGAGAAGGTATTTTTTTAAACAAAGTAGATAAAGTAATACCAACATTTCTTTTTTAAAGTACACACTAAACAAAGTATATCTGAGTACTTTTTCTGCCCTGTTGAAAACACCTGTTCATTTCCCAGGTTTTCCAAGTTTTTGATACCGAGGATCTATCCAGCATATCCTTATAATCACTCAAAATGTAACTAACAAGGAAAACAGCATCATAACCCCTTCTCACTACCCTTCTCCCAAGCTTTCCATAATTTTCTACCAGTTCCACCAAACATTTAATAATCCTCTGGCTGTGTGTTTCAGCACTGAAAAACTAATTTTCTCTTGCTTATTGCAGTAGTATTGAATGAAATTTTCTGAGTTGTAACTTTGGTGCAATATTTATTTTGTTAAATACATTGAAGTGTCCACATCTTTGCACATCATGATTTAGAGAAGTCATTCATTCCCACATGCACTGTTCTCTTATCTACATACTTAGCATGTCACAAAAAGGAAAGACAAATGTCACACAGTTGACCTTACAAAGATTCTTATCATAGATTCTTTTACTGAGTGATCAATACATATATTAATGGTTGGATTGCATTTCTTAAGCAAATAAAAGTTCTTTTAAAACCCAGATTAAATAGTTTAATGTCATAAATTACATTCAATTGATTTTAGACATAATGAATAACAATAGAGATTAACTCTCTTTCTCTTATGATAGTTGTTTTTCAACTAAATTTTTAATGTCATGTAGGTTGTTATGAAACGCTCCTCACACAAAGGATTGAGTAATTTTGATATTGTAGCTGCATGGGAAATGGACAAGCTTTCTTTATATTTTCAAGAGGTAGAGTTTTAGTGCAGTTGTGGAGCACAGGATTCAAAGAAAGCTCAATAAAATAAAAAGAAAAATGATAAAATAAAATTTTCTGATTCTTTCAAATCCAGTAGTCACAAGATGTTGTCTTTGAGGACTCCCAGAGAAGAGGTGGGACCTCAACATGCCCTGGAAAAGACTCTCAAGAGCATCCCTAGGGGACAGAGGCAGATTTATTAACCCACCTTAAATGAAGAGTTCAGGAGTCCAGCAAGTGCCAAAGGCGACACACTCTGAGGCTGGATTGCCCCAGACTGGGCCAAGCAGCTTAGGAGATGGCTTGTCTGTTCATACCTCAGGCCTTGCTGTGCAGCTCTGGACAGGACAACTCCATGTGGTGGGGAAGTTGGGTGCCAGGAGCTGAATCTTCTTTCTAAGGAGGGGCTTCTTCACTTCCTGTCTCAGCCCCTGTTCCTGAGGCCTCTGCTGCTCTGAAATGGGGGTGATAAGTTTATAGACCCCAAGGTTCACCCCAGAGAGGCTGGTTCTACATGCTGTAAAACTGCCAGCTGGGCAGTCCTGTTAACTGCACAGTTATTTAGGCTTCTTATCTTGAGGTCCTCAGGGTCACTGTGGATGAGGCAAAGTATGTAAACTTGAGGGTCTCTGGCAATGCAATGAGGACCTTCCTTCCATGAAGAGCTGTCATTTCCACACAAAACCAGGCAACCAATGGCCACTTACAGTAATAAGAGAGATGCACATTGAAGGTGGAGATGCCACAGCTGAGCATATAGTTTTCTTGTTACCTTTCTACTCATCTTTTAATGTATTTCATTCCTCCTTCCAATTAATGTGCAGATAAAGCATATATCTTTAGAAAATAATTGTCTCCCGTATTCTAAATTCTGTAATATGATTCCTTGTGGTAAAAACATTGCTTTCCATCAAGCTTTTATTATGTATTATTCAGTGACTTAATTTGTAATAATTAAGGCTCAAAATTCTTCAGCATATGAAATTTTATCTAATACAAGCCAACAGTCACATACTCTTTATAGTCTTCAGTTGATGAAGACAGTGAGGCCTATGGGCACCTTCACAGATTCAAGATCTCAAAGTACATTAACGTTTGGTCCTCATTTCTTTTTCTTTATGCTGCACAGAACCAGCACATGCTAACTAAAAACAAAAACAAATTTAAAAGTAAAGAAAAACTATACTTTTGTAATGTGTCCAGGAAGTATGGCTCTTTGTCAGTGCAGAGAGGCCAAACAGATAAATCTGTGTATCCCGGCTGGACTGCTGAGATAAGTGAAGTAACCAACAGGAGCTACAGGAAAGGTTGCTGGGGGACAATGAGCAGGACCTGCCCACAGGACAGGGATGGAGTGGGACCCCAGCCGCAGCTCTGACGGGACAGTGCAATCCAGACGCTGCTGTGTGGAAATCTCACAGCACATCAGCCCTTCCAGACCATATGTAATGGAAGTTTATCAACACTACATGAATTAAAGCACAAAAATAATTTATTTTTTAAATTTAAAAGTTTATGCCAAAATATCTATAAAGAAAGCACATGTATGTGTATGTATGTGTATAACTGGAATAAGATTTTAGAATAAAGCTCATTAAATCATATTCCTTTCATATTTAAATAAACTCTTCTCAGAGGATATGCAAAATAATGATGTCAATGGTGCACATGTAAATCCAAGCTTTAACACACTAGCTTCAAACAGGACAGAGCAGTAAAAAATAAAAATAAAAACAAGAAATGCCAGTGTTTGTGTGTTTCACGTGTGGGTAATTAGAAATTCCAGTTTTCTAACTATTGTACTTATGGAAAAGTTTAAGAATTGATATATTAGAATTCTTTTATGAAGGGTAACTTTTTCTAATTATTTTATGAAGGATAATAGAACAATTAGAAAATTGTGGATAGGGCTTAGGCCAGAAAATAGATTACAAAAACTTGCTTGATATTTTTCTGAGGTAATTATAGAGAGTACTCTTTTTCAATATGAAGTGCATATTGAAATTGCTGGTGATGAACTACAATCTCAAATTTCAGAAATACAGTGTGGGTTTAAAGAAGACAGGAAATAATAAAGCAATAACATGTTACTTCTCATGTATGTTTATTTAATTTTGTAAACCAATTAGAACAGTGCTCCTTTAATATAAGAAACTCTAAGATTGATATCTTCTAAATCTAGAAAGTCATAACCTGCTTAAAGAGTAAATAAAAGCCTTTCTGAATTGCAACTGCATATGCACAAAGACTGAGACGAAGAATGTCCAGTTACGGGTCAGCATAACAAAGGACAGACATAGGAAGAACTCGTTCACATGGGCAGGGGAGCGAAAGAGTGGGAAGGAAGGAAGAAGAAAAAGAAGCAGAATAGAAGTGAAAATGGTAAAAGGCTTGTAGAAGTGGGAAGGAAAGAAGTATTGAAAGAAGAATAGAGCAGAAGTTGGATGCTGTGCATACAGGTACAAATTCCCCATGATGATCAATATGTATGTACTAGTGAAGAGAATAAAGTTTAAAAATTATATCCTAACCATGAGACAAATGCAAGCAGGATTTGAAAAAATCAGCACTTGGCATAAACTTATCTTTCCCCATGTAAAATCTATTTGCTTTTAGTGGACTTGACATGCTTGTTTGATCTGAGCTCAAAATAAGGAAGGGAATGATAGGTATGGTCTTGCTCAATAAAAATTAGCTCCCTTTAAGTCTTTAATTTCATGAGAAATCACTAAAGAATCAGAGCATGAAACCAAGTCCCTAAACATTATTTTAACCAGTGGAAAATAAACTATTTGTAGTAAACCAACAGCAAGAAGAAAGCATGTAAGTAACTAAATGAAATGACAAAAATGTCATCAAAGTTGTATTGTTATTGGAGTTACTTTGTGGAATTAGGAAAAGTTATACCTGGCTTTAAGGACTTTGTAGGGGGTAGACATCTCTGGTAATAAAGTTTACTTAATTCAGTTTATAAATGTGTTGGAAGTATCTTGGAAAATTTTTCAACATTATTAAAAGAATAGTATATCTATATATTCCTTACTGCACAGAAACAAACTAAGTGTTAAGTATTAGAGGTATTATTTAATTCATGGAAAATAAAGAGTTCATTAAAATTTTACTGGCATTTCTGAGGAGAATCCAAATATCCCATTGTAAGAGAAAAAAAAAAATCTAATGATACCAGGACCTATTTCTCAGTACAATTGTACTTGAACAGAGCAGGTAATATTTAAGAAATGTCCATAAAATTCAATTTTACATGGAAAAGTATAAATGCTGTTATGGTTTATTTCTGATTAGCTTTTTTAAAATCTTCATGTCTATCCTAATTTGAGATTTTATTATGAAGAGAATACAGTTGTGAAAAAATCATTAGTTATAAATCAAAACAGTCTTTCTAACACTAATAAAGAAACACGTGGTTGTTATTCAGAAAAGATAAATTCTCATTCGGTAAACTGCAGCGGTGACAAACGGTGGGATTTTTCAGATTCTCGGTTTTGATGATTCCTAGGTGTCTACAGGCCGAGTCAGCAGGTGTGGGTGTGACGAAGATACTCAGGTGCTCCGGGGCCTCAGCGCTCTCATTGGCGCCTTCAAAATGCTCATGGAAAACCCAGCCGACTCTCCAGAGCGCCAGAGTCACCGTACCGCTGGGTATGAAGGTGCAACTCACAGGCTCAGGTAAGTAGATGCTGTCTGAACAAATAATATCGTCACCTTACCAAAGACCTGCTTGTAATGATGAGCTATCATCACGTTCACTCATAATAATATACGGGAATCATCGTTTTATTTAAGCTACAGAGATTCATGCATGAGATTCCCATGTGTACACAGTTACTCATTATCTCCCGCAAAAGAAATGTTAGGAGCGACAACAGTAACATAAAGAAAACAGAACATGAGACTCGTTCGATGTGATGATATTTAACAAACAGCTGCAAAGGTATGCAAGATTCTGATAGGCTGTACACGGCGGCTCCAGACCAATCAGCACACACACACACAAAACACCCCAAAAACTCCACCCAACAAATGAGGGGCAACTAAATCTAACTAAAACTGCATTTCAGAGAGATATTAACAGTCATGGTGAATGTCAAGAAAGCCAAAAGTTTATCTTTTTAAAGTACAGCAAAAACAACATGAATTAATCTTTATTTGCGGTGAGAAAGATGACAAATGATGCTAATCAGGAATGACAGAATATTATTAATTGCATGACAGAAAAAATTCTGAAGAAATGCCAATTATATATCAAAAATGTTTTGAGAGTTTCCAGATAAATACACAGCAGCAAAAATAGTTTAAGAAAGATAAATTATAATTAAGCTAGAAAGTGAACAATTTATGTCAATAAAACAAAAATTATAAATAAGTCTCAAATGGCTTCACTGGTAAATCTGGCAAGCATTAAAAAGCAGAAATAATAGAGATTCTGATCAACCTATGAAACAGTAAAAGAGATGTGAACCTTAACTACCTTTTCTTATTTAACCAATATTATAGTGTTTCAAAAACCAGTGATCGCACAAAAAATGGAGACCAAAATCTTATTTATCAGTATGCACAAAACCCACCATGCACTGAGAAGACACTGGATCCAGGAGCTCACAAATGAGCGGGATAAACACTGTAACCAAGTGAGATTTCTGACAGGATTTTTCTCATAACCTAGAATCTGTTAAAGGAGTATGCCTTATCAATAAAATTATAGAGAAAAGAAACTGCACAAAAACATGATGAATCACTATTCCTTTTCATGATAACTACATTAAAATGAATCCAGAGGGACTATCATGATCCGATAAGACATAATTAAAATCCAAAAAAAGAAAAGCAAACAGATCTAACATTAGACTTCATTGGGAAACAATGAAAGCATTTCAGAAAGCACTCACACCCACCGCTGTGGCTCGACTACCAAAGGCAGATCATAGGAGGCACTGGCAAGAATTTCAAAAAATTAGACTCCTTACATTTGAATAAAATTGCAAAATGATACAAGTGCTTTAAAATACTCCATCAGTTCCCCAGAAGTTTAATCATAGACGTAAGGTATAATCCATCAATTTCCACTTCCCATATATTTTCAAATAAACGAAAAATAGATCACTCGGGAAATCTTGGATGTGGATATTTGTACAATTTATTTAAAACAGATGAGCAGTTTAAACAAGCAACTGTGTCTGAAGTGATGAGGTAAAAAAGTGTCACATTCTTTCAGTAAAGTATCATGAAAAAAAAAAACAGGTTTAATGATGTTAACAAGACCAGGTTCTTGGTAAAAATGTACCAGTGTTTTTCTCCGGTACATACTTTTTATGTGCACAACTTGCCATGAAAAATGTAAACAAAAGATTGCACATAGGCTTGAGTATTGCTACATTACTCTAACATTTTTACAATATTTTCTGGGAATGTGGAACGCATTTACTGAGATAGACAACATTCCCATTGTTCCTATTCTTGCTCCAAACTTTGTGACAAGTTTTAAGTCTGAGGTCGTTCGCTCTAAGCAACAAGCCCGAATTTGAAGTGATCATGCCTCAGAATTCTTGCTAAGGCTCATCGTTATGCTGAAGCCAGTAATCCTGCATAGAGAGAAAGCACAGTAAATTGAAAAATAATCATTCAGACAATCCCCAGATAGATCAACAACAGTCCCTAATTGCAGTGAACTTTCAAAATGTTAAAATGAAGGATGCTATCTGTCCCTGGAAAACGTCTCATTTGTAGACAAATTTATATTTCTGTAAATTACCACTCAATGCTGTTCCACTTCATTTAAAAATGAACATCATTTCAAAGATCAAAATTATTTATTATTTCACTTTGAAATCATGGTGGTAATATCTGTCACACCAACATGTGACTTTTGCAATTCTCTGTGGAAGCTATATATGAAACCTGATTTCTTTATAAGCTATTTTAGGAAACTCACATTTTCTGTGGAATGCTACACACTTTCAAAACATTATTTTGGGGTTATAAGCTAGAATTCTATTTCAAAGTGTAAAATCTCAAACTCCATGAAAAATCAGCTATATTTTCAAAGATTACTTCTCTCAAGTCAGGAGGATTTTATAAATAGCCATCTGTGTGAATTTGCCACAAGGATACACTTCCATTGAAGTTTTCTGAAATAATTTCTGAATAAGAAATTCTAATAATTATTTGTTTCTAACACCATTGTGGCATCTGCCATTAAGTCAGTGACTATTATTATTAGTTTACTTCCTTCTCTGGTGTTTATCTTTGATTTTGAGTACAGAATGAAAATCCCTCTGCTTACTAAGCCCAAGTTCATAAGCTTATATTTTAGCTTTGGAAATATCCTTCAAACAATAGCAGCAATGAAAACAAACACACAAATAAAAAGCTAAATGGAAACCAGGCCCATATAAAAGTAAGTGAATTGAATGTATGCACATATGTGT
>PVIR01043079.1:0-11926 GCA_004026965.1 Petromus typicus | reverse complement strand
TGAAGGATAGTTTTGCAGGATACATCAGTCTGGGTTGGAAGTTGTTTTCCTTTAGGGCTTGGAAGACTTCACTCCAGGCTCTTCTTGCATTGAGTGTTTGAGTTGAGAAGTCCGCTGTGATCCTGATGGGCTTCCCTTGGAATGTAACTGTTTTCTTTTCTCTGGCTGCTTTCAGTATTTCATTCTTTTTTGGATATCTGGACCTTTTTATAATTATATGCCTAGGTGTAGATTTTTTCATGTCATGGGCCTGTGACGTTCTGTATGCTTCATATATTTGTATGTCCAATTCTTTCCCTTTTTCTGTGAAGTTTTCTGCCATTATCTCTGTGAATAGCTTTTTGATGTCTTTAGCATTGTCTCCTGCTTCCTCAGTGACTCCAACCAATCTTATGTTATTCTTCTTTGAATCATCTAGGAGTTGTTGGATTGATTTTCATTATCCCTTGCCATTTTCCATAAATTATGCCTTTCCTGTTCATTGGCTGAGATCCTATCTTCTAGGTCGGAAATTCAATCTTCTGCCATATTCATTCTGTTGTGTAAACTTTCACTTTCTTTCTTGATTTCCTGGACCTCTGCTTGTAAGTGTTTAAAAGGTTTCATTGCTTTTGCTATCTTGGATTCTATCAACTCCTTGATTTTCTCTTTAGCTTTATTAATCATAGTGTTAACTGTGTCCAGTATCTCTGCTTTCATCTCAGAGATCAGTTTTGATTTCCATTTTACTAGATCAGCTTTGCTTACCATTTCTGAGGACCCTGGAGACTGGGCTTCAAACTTCTGTATTTTCCTTCCCTCTGTGTTACCTTGGGATGAAGATCTTTGCATCTGAGACTTTGAATGTTTCCTCATCTCTTGAGTTTTTGTCGTTGCTATTGTTTTCAGCTATGTACCTGCCCTGTTGTCTGGTGATGTTTGTTGCAAATCTCTTTCCTCCTAATATTTAGGTCTCTTAAAGTATCAGTGTTTCCTGGGTTGTTCTTCTACAGTCAGTACAGAGTTCCTGGATGTGTTTGTGCAGTTGACGTGGAGAAAGGCAGGCTCCGGCCCCTGCTTGGCTGCGATGTCGCTGGCTGAGGTTTCCTCAACCACGCCCATTCTTACACTGAGTCCCTGGGATCACTTCCATTGTGGCCCTGGAAGACGACAGGCTCCGGTCCTGGCTTGGCTATGATGGCACTGGCTGCAACTTCCCTGGCTCCGCCCATTGTTTTACTGTGTCCCTGGCCACACTTCTGGCTTGGGCCTGGAGGCCAGTAGGCTCCGTCTCCGGCATGGCTAAACTGGCGCTAGCTGCTGCTTACCTGGCTCCACCTGCTGTTTTACTGAGTCCCTGGGTTCCTTTCCAGCGTGGGCCTGGAGGCCGACAGGATCTAGGCCCAGCGCGGCTGCGATGGCACTGGCTTCCCATTTTCTAGTTTATATTGTGGCCATGCAATGTCACAAAAGATTATTGGACCTTTAGGCTTCAGATCAGGGTTTAGGTAGAGAGATTTCAGATTGTCTAAAAGACATGGTAGAGGAGAGGAAGGAGGGACGGGAGAAGGAAGGTTCCTCATTAGGGCAGAAAGAAATAAATTTTTGTCTTGCCTGGTGTGACAGGACAGCAACAAGGTCAACAATAGACATCTCCAACTGTGACCAAGGCTGTGAAAGGAGGCGAGTGCGTGGCCAACACATTCATCACCATGGTTGTTCCGCGCCCAAAGGGGAAAAAAATCATTCTTTCTGGAGGTTTCTGAAATCAGTGCTGGGTTTTAAACAGCACAGGAAAGCAAGATGGACCTCTTTTTCTTCCTGCAGGACAGGGGAGAAAGAGAGAAGTTAAGGAGAAGAGAGGGTCAAACTGGAGTTCAGCTGTTATTGAAGCATCTGCAGCAGTTGCCAACAGGAAGGTGAGTGGTGTTGGAGGCTTAAGTAGACATAGTGGAGAAGAGAGAGATTGTAAAGCCACCAAGAACGTGAAAAGGCGAGGGGAGCAGCAAGCGGCGCTGAGATGGCTGGGGATATGAAAAGGAAGCCTTACTAGTCTGAAGCCTGCTGGAATAGCGGAAGCTGAGCAGCTCGCCTGGAAGATCCAAGAAAAATCCGGAGATTTATGTTGCCAAGAAGCCTTGGTAGCATTTGAGACAGGGTATAGAACTCTCTAAGAAGAGCACACTAGTCCTGGGTTTCCCGTGTCAAAATAGTATGAATGGCACATGTGAAGCTACTTGGAGACAGGCTTTGTGAAAAAGAAAGGTTTGTCCCAGTCCAGGTGTGCACAGAGACTGAAATCAGGGGCAGATTTCAGCAGAACACTGGGAAAGAAAACTAGATGTTTTTAGAAAAGAGCCACAATCATAAGGAATGTTTATGACTGAGGGTACAAGGATGGTCAGTGTGGTACGTAAACAATCACTGGATCTCTTGGCATGAGGGAAATTGCATATTCCATCCTAAGTAATTTGATGGCTGTATGTTTTCTTTACTGAGAATAGCTTATTGTTTGTTGGGAACAGTCATTTTGCTTGGCAAAGGTCTCATTCATGCCAGGCATGACAAAAGCCACGGGGTAAGGTGGGCTTAAGAAGGGACAAAACTATAGTCAACCAATAAAATTAAAACTAGAGTCACTTAAATAATATTGATCCAATGAGAAATCACAAAGTTGGTATGAGGTGGGACAAAATTATGGGCAACCAATAAGGTTACAAGTATGATTGTTTAGGTTATATTGATTATACAGTGATACAATGAAGAGGCAAGCCACATACCAAGCATACGTGGAACAAACAAGGATTTTGGAGTAAGAAATTTAGGGAAGTTTAGCTTCCCCACCCAAAGTGATTGATGTCTATTTAGAATATCAGTCATCGATGTTCCTCTGTAGGGAAAGTATGTTCTGTAGTCATTCTCCTTTCTCAAAGCTTGGCCTTCAGTGAATGTGTCTCCAGCCACAGTTGTCTTCTGTATGAACTTCTCTGAAGGACCAACCCTCCTGATTGCCAGTTTCTAATTAACTTAGCTGTCTACAATATTCCCTCTCCCTCCCCCCCACCCTGAAATAGTATCGCTAACTATGGTGAAGGGAAAAGAAGCATAGTTTCAGTTAAACTGGTTTGAGCTGAGAAGGGCTGATGTTGGGGAGACAAGTCGGAAGCTCTCTCCAGAAAGTTTATCTAATGACGCTCAGACAGAAGTCAGGTTGCAGTTTAGCAATTATGAACTTTCTTTACAAGGTCAGTCTGGTGGATCCTCACAAAAAGAGTCTAGCACTTTGATCATTTGTTTCATCTATTTGATTGCTCAGAGTTTGGAAGCCTCTAGGCAATAATAAACAAATTTTCTACAAATGATAGCATGTATGATCAGAGCGTGAATAGTAGAATAGAAAGGCAAGCTGGGGGAAAAACCACATCTAGAAACTGTTTTTAAGTGAATGGAATAGCAATTGTTATCCTTTGGCTCCTAGATCCCTCTGGATGGTACCTGAAAGTCTGATATTTTATCATAAGTTTCTCTAGTTTTAGCTGTAAAAAGCTAGTTTGGTGGCTTTTCTTATGTTTTTAGTTGGTAGTTTTGAAGGACAATTTTGACTAAGAAATATAAAGGCTCTTGTTGAGCTTTTATATATTCTACTGAGTATTTTCTTAATAACCCTTAAAAGTGGTCAGCTACTCACATAGCTGGAAACTACCAACATGAGTCAATGACTGTAGCTCCTTTTTATATCTAGTTTTATTACTGTAGTATTTTAGAATATTTTTAGTTATACTTTACTACTGTTTAATACCAAGTTAAAGTGAGATCTGTATCAATCAAAATTAACCTCTTGCTATATATCAAGGTCAGTTAAGTCTCTTAAAGTGTCACCTTGGAATCATGTATAGAGCCTCTATGTTCTTCCATCAGTGTAAACCAACAGGATGGGTCACAGCCTTGCTTGACCATGTTGCTTTCTGTGAAAGCATGGGAGATTTTTCTCTCTTGGTTACTCTCCTTTGACATGCTGTGCATTTGTTGATTCTTGTCCTCTGAGAGCCCAGCAATCTCCCTGCTTGGAGGCTGGATGACACTCCAAGTTGTAGGATCCTGTAGAAAAGTTCTTTCATGTCCTGGGTCCTCATTGACCTTGAAGGGCCAGAGCCAAAATATTGGCTGTCCTCTCAGCCCAGTTACCTTTCCAGTTCTGGTCTGTAAACATAGTGGTTGAACACTCAGAAGAGATCAGTGACAATAGCATTGCAGTAGAAGCAGTGAGCTTACCTATTATAAAAAACTTCATTTGGATATCAAGCACTCTTGAATATATAAAGTATAGCGAGAGGACTGGTCCTTCTTATCAAGCCTGGTTGTTTTAGTAGTTACATCCCTGTAGAATGTTAACAGACAACAGTTATATAGTTTTATAGAGAAAACTTGATAACAAGAGCCACATATAGTATCTTAGCATGACAATCATGATGACATTTCTTTGCAACATGCTTAAATGTCCATCTTAGTATGAAATGGTCTTTTCAGTCAGATCTTGCCATCTGATTACAAGATATTGAATGACATAAAGAAAACCCTCCCTGACTTTATAGTTCTTTAAGGAGAACCTATAGGCCTTTAAATGTACCTTAGAAGTTCATAATTTTTAGTTTCTAATTTTTATGTGTGACATTGTCTGAACTGGTTAGTACCTGAACACCTCTAAGTGTGATTATATATATCATATATATATATATATATATATATATATATACATATATATCATATACATATATATATCATATATATAGATATATATTACATACACAATCACATAAGTTTAACAAAAAATATTATTTGATTAGTGATCTCATACCAATACGACATGTAACTCTTGTCACAAGTAGCTGGAGCACAAGAAAAAGGCACATATCTGAGTCTAGGAAAAAGTTATGAACATAAACCATCATGGTTCTATAGCTTATAAATGGGTTCGCTTACAAGGCATGAATGCATTTTGTACACTATGAAATCAGCAATAATGAGTATCATAGCTGTACAAACCCCCTTTCCCTTAATTTATTTTGTACCAAGAGTATCTTTTAAAATAAAACTTTGTTTTTCCCAGAGAAACTTAACCTTTTGATGATAACCAATGTAAACATATCACAGTAATATGCTTAGTAGTGTTTATTGGTGTGTATCTCCTATGAGGCTGTGGAAATTATTGAGGCCCCATTAGTGTGCAAAGACTAGAAAAATGTTTGCAGGCACCTGCTCCTTTATTCACCAAAGGTATTCTTGTGTAGCAGTTTCCGTAAGCCTAAGGGTCCCCACTTAATTATGTTAAATCTTAAATGATCCATGAGAACCAGACCATAATGTTTAACATATTGTTCTTGAACAATGAAAGATTCTCAAGTTATTACACACAGACTGCAATATGTATTTGTTAAACCAGTCTTGAAGTCATTTTGATCAGCTGGCAACTGGGATAGGATATGTCTTCAATTCTAATAGCATTTATCTCTAAGACAATTTAAGCTATAGGCAAATATTTTAAAAATCAAAAAAACCAAAAAATATATGAAAAAATGTTCAACATCATTGGTCCTTTGAGAGATGCAGATGAAAACAACACTGAGCTTCTATCTCAATCTAGAAAGAATGACTACTATCAAGAAATCAACCAAGATAGGGGTAAGTAAAGAAGGGAAAGAAAAAATTGATGGTTAAAAAAAGAAGGAAAACTTATGTATATAAGGGGTGGGAGGGAATTGTAGGGAGGGAAGGGAAATGAGAAAAAATGAGAATAAAGTTGTGTGATATACTGGTACAAATTCTCAATGTGTCATCATGATGTGTGTATAAAATGTACCCAAAAAATGTCAACCAGTAACAAATGCTGGCAGGGCTGTGGGGAGAAAGAAACACTTCTCCACTGTTGGCGGGAGTGTAAATGGGTGGAAGCCCTGTGGAGATCAGTGTAGAGATTCCTCAAAAAACTAAGAGTAGTGGTCCCTATTTCCCTGCTGGGTATGTTGTCAAAAGAACTAAAAGAATCATACCACCATGACATATATGCACTCATGTTTGGTGGCACAATCTATAATAGCTAAATCTTGAACACAGGGAAAAGCACATCAACTTGTGACTGGATAGAGATGTGAGGTTTCTCTTTTTTTAATAAAATGGAGCAGTACTTAGCCATAAAGAATGAAAAAGTTGAGTCATTTACAATTAAATGAATGCACCCTGAGGCCATACTGTTAAATGAAATAAACAGAGCACACATATGTAAATACCAAATTGTTTCTTTAGCATAAGAAACTGAAACTGTAAATGAGTACAGAAAGGTATAATAGATACTATAAAATAGTAAGAAAATGTTCAAAGGGGAGCTAGGGAGGAGAAGCAGGGGAAAGGAAAGAAGGGAAACAAAAACTGAAAATAAGAAGGAAAAATGGAAACAAAGCTTAAGTATATAAGGGGAGGGGAAGTTATGGGAGTGGGAAAAAATAAAAATCAAGATATATCATGTACAGTTGCAAATTCTTAATCATGAATGTGATCATAAATTCCACCCAAAATGTATCAATAAACTCAATAAATTAAAAAAAGAAGAAGAAAAAATTGTTGAACTCAAACAAAAAAGAGCTGTAGGACAGAATGGACAGGCATGTAGACAACCACACATAAGACAAATTGTTTTTAAAAATGAATGCACTCACATTTTGGTACAAACTCTCAATGTTGAATGTGATGATGATGTGTATTCATAATGTATCAATAAAGATTTTAAAAATCCAAGTGCATGTAGATGTATTTGGCCATGTTCAATTTTAATAATCCTTTTATAGCTTTTTAGGTTGATATATATAAATAAAACCAGTCAGAATTTTTGTAGGTCAGTTAACAAAGATTTCTTGTAGTAAGAATCAAAAGGAAAAGATCTTTTGCATCTTTGAAAGGAAAGACAATTTTTTAAATGGCCCTAGACTGACACTTTATCTGACTGGAATATCTAGGTATATAAGCTTTTCATTATTGTTTTTTATAAGAGTACACAAAAGTTTATTCCATTTATAATTCCTCCCATACATCAGTCAATCATGCAATTTTGTCATATAAATTACATCTTTATGCACCTTAAACTCACCAAAACTGTGTGATTCTTGGTATGTATAGCTATATTAAATAAAACAGGAAAAAATAGCAGAAAAATACTTTCAAATTTTTGATTATATTCAGTTACATAATTTCCTTTAGGAATATTACTTATTTCCTTTGTTAGGGGTCTGACATATTAGTGAAATTTTTCGTTATATATTTATTGATTTTATTGGCACATTTTAGGTATATCTTATGGTAGAATTCATAATGGAAAATTTATACTTGTACATGGTATATCTTGGTTCTTATTTTATGTGTGCTTAATATTTAAGTTCATTGGTACATTTTAGGAATACATTATGATCACTTTCTTCACTGGCAATTTGTACCTGTACATAATGTGTCTTGATTCTTATTTTTTCCCGTTGCCTTGTCCTCCCTTCAACCCCTAGCCCTCATTTACATAAGTTACGTATGGTAACTTATACATATACATATATATATACCATCAAAGTTTTACTTTCCCTTCTCTGCTTCCTCCTGCCCCCACCCAGTTACTGTTTGCCTTTGAACATTTTTTTCCTATTTTGAAGATGTTCATCATTGTTTTGATAGTCATAGTCATTGGATAGTTGTGTAACTGTTCCCTTTAGAGGGGCAGAGGGTTAAAAGCCGATTTTAAGTATTTCCAGGGATGGTGCCTAGGCCAGGTGTGAGTATACAAAGAGACTGGGTGGCTCTGATCTACCATGCTGTAGATGTTTACCTATGATAGTTTTTCTCCATTTTTCTTGTGACACTCATATCATACTTAGCTGTAAGTGTTTCTTTTTCAGTGCTTCAGTAGGCAGATCTCAGAACAGCGGCCAGCTGAGCAAGATGTTCTGGAGAGAAATCATGACAAGGGAGTCAGTCCTTTGGAGATTGGGGCTGTCCCCATTTTCTAATACCTATTTTTGTTTAAAACTGTTATTAAACTCCTAAAGTTCCCCGGGAACCTTTGATTCTTTCAAAGAATTTATCTGTGTTATAAATAAAATCAGTCTATTCTGTGCTATAAAAATCAGTCAGCATTATTTCTGAGGGGAGAGGGAAATAAGAGGAACTAATCTCCAGGTCCACCTCAGGACTGAAAGGCATGTAAACTTGGACTGAAACTTTTACATTTATTCTTGAGAGTTTCAGGGTTAAATCTAGACCAGTTTATTGAATATGGCCCGGAGATAAGTGAATGTTAGCTCTACTCTGGGAGAAACCCACAGAGGGGAAACTCAACATTCTGGAAACCTGGTCTTGAAATCTAGCAACTACAAAGGAGAGAATTCCCTTGGACCAAATACTATTGAAAACTGCGTTCTCAGGGGCAGGGAGAAAAGACAGAAGAGTGACTCAAAGTGTGGCACAAGAACTGAATCCTAACCATCTCAGGTGTCAAAAGACAATTAACATCAAGAGATTTTCCCAGAGTGAATCTCTAATCTTTAGCACATGTTTCCAGAGACCGAGCTGTGATTGACTCCAACAGCTTTACTAAGCAGAAAATTAAACCAATAATCAAAGAACCCAAATGGTTGATTTTTAGCCTCTTGAAAAAGACTGAGAAAGAAATAATCAAAGTGTTATTCAGGTTCCCAGATTAAAACATAGGTATCTGTCTTTGGGGCTTTTTATGAGCTGATAAAGAGGTCCTGTAATCACCGTATCCTCTTATTCAAGGGTGACAAAAACCTGTAAGTCCTAGGAATGTCCCTAGTTGTTTTAGGGTTTGGGGTTGCAGGAAGGAAAGTATTGATTGAATTTTCTCTTCTCCCCCAACCTTTGTATCCCTTAGGTATGATAAGCTCCAAATATTTGATTGAAAGGGTGTAAAGTTGTGTCTTAGATCTAGAAACCTGTTTGCTTAGAAAATGTAGCAGAGCACAGGCATCTGGGCTAAGGAATTCTTCTGAGTGGGCATGTAACAGTGTATCATCTATATATTGCAAGACCATCACTTGGGAAAAACTATAGTATTTAAACAAGATAAACTATCTCTCCCCAGGAGGGGAACTGGACTTTTAGGCTTAATTAGAAGGAGCGTGTGAAAAGAAAACCAAGCCAGTTACAGCCCAAGGGTTGTGAGAAGTAGCAAGATACTGCCTCTCCAGTGACTCCTTTCACTGAGTTTTCATGGCTGGGGCTCCTCAGTGGAGATGACAGCTTGGCCAGAGAGAGAAGGCAGAGAATGCCCTGGGGTCCTTTATTCTTGCTGGACTGGCTGGTAAGTTGGGGCTGAAACTTGGGGCCTCTACCTCAGAACACAGCCCAATTTCCAGGGGCCTCTTCAGGTGGCCTGGCTTTCTGCAGCAGTAGCAGGTAAGATTAGTGGTTGTTAAGCTCTTTTCAAGAATCAGACTTAAAGGCCATGATTAAAGTAGCTGCATCTTTCTAGTCTCTGTTTTTTCTCCTTGGTTTCCTCCTGGTCTTGATTATAATATACTGAAAAGACCATTTTCACTAAAGTATCAAGGGAGACATTGAAAGCAAAAAGCTGTCTTTTGGAGCCATTTTGTAATATCTGGAGCTGACTGGGTGATAAATCTGTCTTTGAAAACAGTCTGTCCTGGGCCAGGCATTTAGCTCAGTGGTTCTGATGCCTGCCTTGCAAATGGTAAGGTCCTAAGTTTGATCCTAGGTAATCACATACAACAATGCTGGGCCTGGTGACTCACACCCACCCACAATCAGTACCACACACCACAGTGCTGGGCATAGTGGTGCACACCGGTAATCCTAGCACTCAGGAGGCAGAGGCAGGAAGGTTGCGCAGAGGCAGGAGGGTTGCTGAGTTTGAGGCTTGCCTGGACTACAACAGTGAGCTCAGGGCCAGCCTGAACTATTAAGAAAGACCCTGTCTCAAAAAGAAAGAAAAGAAAATAGTCAGTCCTTCCATCAAATCAGGAGCTAGACATGTGTTTCATTAAACCCTCTTGTCTAAGAAGGCACAGGTGTTCTCACGCTTCTCCTGAATAACTGACAATTTAAAATAGCTAAAAGGCTTAGTTCTTGTCTTTCTTAAACCGCCAAGAATACATACCTGAAAGTATCTCTATTCCAATCTCCCATCTTGTTGGCAGGCCAGAGAGGTCTTGAATAGGGACTGCTTGCGCTCCTACACACATTGGCGGTTCCCTTAATTGTCAGGGATTTAGCTCAGTGGTTCTGGCGCCTTTGTGGCAAATGCAAGATACTGAGTTTGATTCCCCGTAACCACATATAACAATGCTGGGCATGGAAACTCACACCCATCAGCAATCAATACCACATTCCACAGTGCTGGGTATGGTGGCTCACACCTGTAATCCCAGCACTAGGGAGGCAGAGGCAAGAGGATTGCTGTGAGTTCAAGGCTCACCTGGGCTACAGAGTGAGCATAGGACCAGCCTGAACTACAAAGTGAGATCCTGTCTCAAAAATAAATAAATAAAATTAAGGCAGTATTCTCCAAATGTAGTGGCAGCTTGTAATACTGCTCTTCTCTCTCTAGCAGTCAATACTTAATTTCAGAGTAACATTACATCTTTCCAATCTAGTTCATAAGTCTAAGTGCATCTTCTTAGGACTTCAAAATACTTGTTAGGGTTGTCTTTTCAACTTTTGTAGGTCTCCTTTCATTTGTTGCAAGTCACTTGAGATAAAAACACATATATACATAAGACTTATTTCCTTTTTAAAAAATTACTATTACATTCTTTTTCCCCTCGTTATTTACCCCTCCACCCTCTTTCCTTTTAAATATTTTCTATTTCACAATATCAACTATGTATACTAGAACTCATTTACATCTTCCTTTTCTCATACCAGAGAAATGACACGATAATTCCACATCTGTGACCTATTTATTTCACTTAAGAGAATGTCCTCAAGGTACATCCATTTGAGTATGAATGACTCAATCTTATCATTTTTAATGGCAGAATAATACTCAATTCTATAAAAGAACCACATATTCTTTATACAGTCTCCAAAATGTCCATCAAATGGAGCTTGAGCTATTTTTATCAGTCAATTTCATAAAAAAAAGACCCATTTTACAGCATTTTCCAAATTTACTTGTAGTTACCAATAAATGCCACTAGGTGGCGCTCTAACATTCCACTAGGTCAAATAAGGACTGCCAGTAAATTTACCAACTAGATCCAAATGAAACATATACAAAAAGGAGTAAAATGTAATTTTAACAACAGATGCAATTGACAAAATTCCATAAGGCATGAAGCTCAAGATGATTGAATAATGCCCTAGATAAGCCACAAGCCAAAATCTATGAAACGGAAGCAAAGTCTTACCTCCATCTAATTATCTGGATGGAGGACCTCCAAATGGTGTAGGGTGTATATAAGGGAACTATTGTAACTCCTGCCCTTACAGATATCTGACATACCATGTTCATGTTCTCTAAAATCAAAGAATGAATTTTAGGAATACAACACAGGTTAAGAGCAGGAAGAATTTATACAGGGAAAGATAACTTCTGAGAGGCAGAAGGAGGGCCCAGAAAGTGAGTTGCCCACTAATCCTACTTCTCTAGGCTGCTTTATTGAGAAAAGCTGTGAGGTGAGGCAGGTTCAAAGTAAACTAAAAAGATCAAAAGTATACTCCCTTAAGTTATATCAGTCCAGTGGGAAATCACAAGATGGGTATGAGGTGGGACAAAACTATGCTCAACCATTAGACTATAACAAGTATAGTCACTTAGGTAATATTGATGAAATGGGAATCAAATGGGGAAGCCAGTCACACAGGAAGCATACAGGGGGCAAACAAGGAAGGAATGGGCCAGGGAGGTTGTGTTCATCCCTGGGGAAGTACCTAG
>PVIR01043078.1:0-11928 GCA_004026965.1 Petromus typicus | reverse complement strand
GAAAGGGGACAATGTTGAGATTGTAACAAAAAAGTAAGGAAACAAATTTTATGTATATGGGGGGGTGGTAGGGTGGGTAGGGCTATGGGAAAAAATGAGAATTAAGTTGTGTCTTATACTGGTACAAATCCCCATTATGGAGTGCAATCATGATGTGTATATTTAATGTACCAATAAAGATTAAAAAAAATATTTCCATAAAAATATTAAAGGACCAGGGAAATAGCTCAGCAATCCTACAGCTGCCTGCCAAGTTCAAGGTCCTGAGTTCAACCAAGGATATCAGAAAAAATTAAATTTAATTACAAAATTGAGAGTCAATGGTAAATATATTGTACACCATGACTTTTTTTTTTTTTTTTTTTTTTTTTTGAGACAGGGTCTCGCTTTGTAGTTCAGGCTGGCCCGGAGCTCAGCCTCAAACTCACATCACGACAATCCTCTTGCCTATACCTCCTGAGTGCTGGGATTACAGACATGAGCCATCACGCCCAGCACTGTGGTATGTTAGTACTGGTTGCTGCTGGGCGTGAGTCTCCACACCCAGAATTATATGTGGTTATGAGGATCGAACCCAGCCCTGGCACTTGCAAGACAGGTGCCGGAACCACTGAGTTAAATCCCCAAATTAACTGAGTTAATCCCCAGTTAAAACCCCACTCCATGATTTTAAAGGAATATACTATCAATTGCTAATCTCTCAACTCATCTCCTAAGAAAACTATGTGTTTTATGTATAACATATTTTAATTATTTACAAAGTGTCTGACAATAATATTTTTAAAAATTCCTTCCTATTTTGGAATATCTATTTCAGATTTTGGTCCTTATTTACACTGTTAGTTTCTCACACCAGAGAGACAATACAATATTTACACTTCTGTTAGATTTATGTCACTTAAGAGTATGGCCTGGGGCCAAAGATTTAGCTCAATGGATCCGGCGCCTGTCTTGCAAGCGTAAGGACCCAGGGTATGATCCCTGCACATACAGTACTGAGTGTGCAGACTCACACCCAGCAGCAATCAGTACCACATACCACAGTGCCGGGCGTGGTGGCTCATGCCTATAATCGCAGCACTCGGGAGGCAGAGGCAGGAGGATTGCTGTGATGTGAGTTGCAGGCTGAGCTCCAGGCCAGCCTGAACTACAAAGCGAGACCATGTCTCAAAAACAAAAGAGAGTATGGCCTTAAGGTATATCCATTAATCTAAAAATAACTCACATTTATTTATCCTTCTTTATAGCTGAATAATATAGAAAAAGACACACATGCACACATCTTTTTTTATCAATTCATCTGTTGGTAGGCATTCGGGTTGTTTCAAAGATTTAGCTGTTACAAACTGTGGGGCTATAAACTTGAGTGTGCACAGTGCATATATCACTGTGGTCTGATGCTTTCAGTTATTTTGGGAAGATGGCCAGAAAGGGAGTAGCTGGGTCAAAAGGAATCTGTAGTTCACAGGGTCTTGTTCACAGGTTTCAGTTCTGATACTTTTTGTTGGGTGCACTTGTATTTAGTGCCTGTGTATTTATGGTTGTTATCTCTTCCTTTTTGATTGTTTCCTGAAAAAGTGTGGAGTGACCTTGTCTCTTTTGACCACTGTTTGCTTGAAGTTCACGTTGTAAATAGAATAGTTATTCCTGCTTTTTTTCTGGGTTCCTGTCACATGGAGTGTTCTTTTCTAATCTTTGACTTTCAGTCTATAAATTTCTTTGAAGTAAATGTGTTTCTTGTATGCAGCATATTGTTGGATCTTGTTTATTGATCCATTCTGTCAGTTTCTTTCTTCTGATTAGTCAGTTGAGACCATTTACATTGATGGTTATAAAAGACATATATTGACTTATCCTAGTCATATTATTTTCCTGCTATTGGTTCCCTGTCATTTCCTTCTGTTTTATTGATTACCCTAGGGGATTTTTTCTACTAGTATTCTTGGAAATGTGGTGTTCATTATCTCTTTCTATAATTTCCTTCAGGGCATACTGTAGAGCTGATTTGATCATCAATAATTTCTTTGATTGTTCCTTGTCATGGAAGTACCTTATTTCTCTAATGATTTTGAAAGAAAGTTGTATAGGACACATCAATCTGGCTTAGAGGCTATTTTCTTTCAGGACCTGAAATTCTTTACTCCAAGATCTCCTCAACTTACAGTTCTACACTGTGAAATCTGCTATGAATGGGCTCTCCTTTACATGTGATTTCTTTTCTCAAATAGCTCTTAATACTCTGTTCTTGTACTGTACTTCTGGAATCTTGATAATTATATGCATTGGTGTAGATTTATTATGGTCATGACCACCTGGAGTTCTATATGCCTCACTTATTTGTATGTCAAATTCTTTTTCCTTGTTTAGGAAGTTTTCTCCCATTAATTCTGTGAACAGGTTTTTAATAGTATATGCACTGTCTCTTGCTTTCTCACTGATTCCAATCAGTCTTACATTGTTCCTTTTTGCAACATTTTGCAGCTGCTGGATTGATTTTCTTGTGGTCCCTTGCTATTTTTAATATATCTTTCTTCAAAGATCTGCAACCTTGTCTTCTAAATCCGAAATTCTGTCTTTATCTTCATTCACCTGGTGGCATACACTTTCAAAAAAGTTTTTAATCTCCTGAATATCTCTCTGAATCTGTTTCATGGATTCCATTTCTTTCCTATGTTGAGTATTCATTATTTCCATCATTTCCCTAAGCTTACCTATTTCTTTTATCTACAGCTACTCTGTATTCATTGACCATGTACTTCATTTTGATCTTCACTTCTCTTTTTACTTGTAGATTATTTTCTTTATAACCTCATTCATCTGCTTTTTTGCTTCTCCTATCATTTCAGAAAATTCAGGTAGGTGGCTTCCAGTTTCCTTTATCTCACTGTTCTCTGGACTTCTCCTGGAAGGGCTTGAGGTCTGCGATGGCATTTTGCTTCTGCAGCTTGAAAATTTCTCTTTTTCTTTTTGTTTTATTTTGTTTTCTTTGCTGAAACATACATTTCTTATAGAAGACAGCCTTATCACAAGTATCCAGGCTTCTCTAAGAAATACCTATTTCTCAGAGATATCTTTTAGGCCTATGTACTTTTTGGTCTTTATGTGTGTCTCAAGATCCTAATCTCCTAAAAAAAAAAAAAAAAAATCCTACCCTCCTACTTTATTAAAGACGAGAAGTTGGCTCAACACCCAGTCTTTTAGTTCTGATTATGGCGATGGTTATGACCAGAAGCAGTGGCAGAATTATCATAAAGGGACAACAACTGATTACAACAGGTATGACATCCTGGGTAAAGTCGTATTATTAGCAGTAACAGTATCATCAAGCACATCCTAGAAACTGACAAACTATGGTAATTATTAATTTGGTATGTTTAACCACAGGAGAAATATCTACAGTTATATAACAAAATCTGACATAAACCAGGACCTTGTATGTAATGGGTTTCCCCTTACTGGAACGACTTCACCCTTTAGTGGCAAATACAAGAAGTATCTGGGGCAAAATAGATAAATGAAGAGAAACACAGTAGAAGCAAGGCTGGAGGACAAAAGATAATTACCTAAGCTTCGAGAAACTGAAGAAGAGAGCAGGAGAGAAAGAATAAAGAATGAAGCAAAAAAAAAAATATTAAAGTAAACCACAAAGAGACAATTTTCACTCACATGAAAATATAAAATCAAGAGACAGTTGAGAGAAAGATGAACAGATTAAATAAAAATAAAGGCAAACACCTAAACAACTCTTTTAAGAAACAACCAGACTGAAAAAATAAAATGAAACAAAGAAAGAAAAATAATAATAACAAAATTCCTCTGCTATCTACAGTTCTTTGGTAACATCCCAGCCTATGCTGTGTACCCCACCAAGTCTGCAGTACAATTAGCATCATGAGCAGGCTGAATACGGCTTCCGGAAGCAGAGGCTCAGGCCAGTCATCAGCCAGCAGCTTTCTGGATGTCCCACGCACATCTGTTTACTGTGAATGTCACTCTCAGGGTTTCTGTGGTACCCTCAGGCAAGGAAAGCCCATGGCTTCCCCAGTCTAGTGTACCACTGGCTCCTCCTGATCTCTGCAGGTCTCCCTGTTCCACTCTCATGTGTATGTCTCTACCTTTCCCGCTGTCCATCACAGGATGGAGGATGGGGGTGATTACTGTCACTGTAGCAGATACAGCCCATGGCTGATCAGTTTCCCTTTAATCTCTCTCCTCCAGCATTTTGAGTGCCTTCCTCCCGGGGCTCTTTAAATTCCACACACATGTGTATCTGCATCTTTCAAGACACTCATCAATATTCACTTCTACCACCTCTGCTGCTGTGGTCCGTAATTTTGCTGTTGGTAGGGTTGCCAGTTAGCCACTAGAGTTCGTGACAGAAAAAAAAAAAAAAAACTGGTGGCCAATGGGGAATGAGCAGTTTGCCCCCTGGGTACATAGGTGTAGTTTGCTGCCAACCAGTGGCATCCTCTGCATGGAAGAAGGCAGAGGCAAGGTCCTTTTATCTCCAATCTATCCTGTGTGGCTTCATTTGGTTGCATTTCTGCAGCCCAGCAGTTTCTTAAAGACCTTTCAGCGTGACGATTCTTTTTCTGCCTGCAGATGATACCACCACTGGCAGCCCTGTGGGCTAGTAGCTGTTCTCTGTAACCCTGAACCTATGTTTTGTTTTTTCTAAGTCTCTTACTTCAGAATGATTTTGGCTTCAGGAGGTGTGTCCCTCCTTTTCTTCTAATTACTGATGTTTTCAGCTAATTTTCTCTGAATAGTTCCAACATGGCTCCTCCTCTATTCAGCCCTGTTTAATCCCCTTGGGTAATTCTTGAAACCTACTTTTCTCACCTGAAAAAAATGGCTACAAAAGTAGCTCACTTGGGACTATGAATAAGCGTTCACTATAAATTGTCAAGTATCAGTTCTATAAAGCCCATCTCTGATGACTAACTTTACGCGTCAGTCTGACTGGGCCACGGGTAACCCACATATCTGGTCAAGAATTATTCTGTGTATCTGGGAGGGTTTGTCCAAATACATTTCACATTTGAATCAGTAGACCAAATAATGTGGATAAAGGGAGTAGCTGGGTCAAATGAAATTGCTAGTTTTAGTTTTTTTGAGCAATTTCCATACTAAGTCCCATAGTGATTGTACTAGTTCACATTCCCAACAATGTAAAAAGTTTCCTTTTCCCTGCACACTCACCACCATTTGTTATTATTCAATTTCTTTTTGTTGTTGTTGTTGTTTTTTTGTTTTTTGTTTTTTGTTTTTGAGACAGGGTCTCGCTCTGTAGTTCAGGCTGGCCCTGAGCTCAGCCTCCAACTCACATCACAGCAATCCTCCTGCCTCTGCCTCCCAAGTGCTGGGATCACAGGCGTGAGCCACCACATCCGGCACTGGAATGTGCTACTGGTTGCTGCTGGGCATGAGTCTCCACACCCAGTATGGTATGTGGTTACCAGGGATTGAACCCAGGTCCGTGCGCTTGCAAGACAGGCACCAGAACCACTGCGCTAAATCCCCAGCCCCCTATTATTCGATTTCTTGATGATGAACATTCTTTCTGGAGTAAGATAAAAATTTCAGTGTTGTTTTAATTTGCACTTGTCTAAAGGCTATCTATGATGAACATTTTTTCATGTATTTATTGGCCCTGTATACTTTTTCTGAAGAGTCTCTTCATCTCACTTGTCCATTTTTATGATTGGGTCTTTTGGAGAGGCCTAGTTTTGTTAGTTCTTTATACATTCTTTTTTTTTTTTTTTTTTTTTTTTTTTTTTTTTTTTTTTTTTTTTTTTTTTTTTTTTTTTTTTTGAGACAGGGTCTCGCTTTGTAGTTCAGGCTGGTCCTGAGCTCAGCCTCACACTCACATCACAGCAATCCTCCTGCCTCTGCCTCTCAAGTGCTGGGATTACAGGCGTGAGTCACCACGCCCGGCACTGTGGTATGTGGTACTGATTGCTGCTGGGCGTGAGTCTCCACGCCTACTATTGTACGTGATTACCAAGGATCGAACCCCGGTCCTTGAGCTTGCAATACAGGCACCAGAACCACTGAGCAACTCCCCAGCCTTCTTTATACATTCTTGATAATAGTTTTCTGTCTGAGGTGCAGATGGAAAAAACTTCTTTCCCATTTTTCAGGTTGTCTCTTCCACTGGTTGTTTCCTATGCTCTCAAGTTTTTAATTTGATATAATCCTATTTATTGATTTTTATATTTTTTTCTTGAGCAACTCAATTCTGTTCAGAAAGTCCTTATCTACACCTGTAACTTAAAGAGTTTTACCTATTTTTCTTCTGGCAGATTAAGTGTTTGATTTAATATTTAAATCTTTGATCCATTTTTGTTTTAATTTCATACATGGTAAGAAATACGGGTCTGCATTCAATCTCCAGCATGTATAGTCAATTTTCCAACCCTACTGGCTAAAAAGCCTCCCTACCCTTCCTCCATTATGTGTCTTTAGTCCCTTTGACAAAGATCAGTTGGCTGAATATGTAGGTGTTTTTGCTGTATATGTATACTACAACTTGAGGTTTTGAAATTAAAGACAGAAAACTAAAGAACATGTTTGAAAATTAGTATTAAGAATCTGAGATAAGAGCCAGGAATTTAGCTCAGTAGTTCCAGCATCTGCTTGGCAAGGACAAGGTCTGGAGTTCAATCCCCGGTAGCCACATACCACAATGCTGGGCATAGTGACTCATGCCTGTAAGCACAGCACCTGGGAAGCAGAGGCAGGAGGACTGCTGTGAGTTCAAGGCTGACCTGAACTACATAGTGAGTCTGGGACCAGTTTGAAATACACAGGGAGACAAAAAAAAAAAAAAGAATTTGAGATAATGATGGAAAAACAGAGAGTTGTATCACGTCAAGTTAATTGATACGGGCTCATCTAGCAAAGATTTTGTGCTTAATGTTGCAGCTAAGGGAGATGGTAAGGATTGTAACAGCCTGGTTATTTGATTGGCTAGAGCATAGCCCAAAAGGTGGCTCACAGTGAGAAAGTTGAAAATACAGGAACTGCCTTCGTTTACTGTAGAGGAAAGGATCCATAGGCTTGAGAAGAACACAGTGTTAGACTGGACTTAGCATATAAGACCTTCTCTTCCACCATGGCTGAGGAAGAACTTCGACCCTTGACAAGCTTTGTGATGACTTTTCCTTGTAGAACAGACCTTACATTGAGAACTGCAGTCACTGAGTAACCTAAATACAATGTAAGTAAAATAGTAGTTGGATCTTAGGTGGTTGGGGCAAGCAGGTAACATTCATTTGCCAAAGGTTAGGTATATGTGGCCTCAGTAACAGAGATCAGAGTCAAAGCAGCAGTCAGAATAGCTTGACTTGTTTTTTTTTTTGTTTTACTTTCCAGTCCTGGGGACTGAACTCAGGACCTTGCGCTTATGAAGCAGGTGTGGTGCCACTGAGCCACATCCCTGACCAGAACAGCCTGACTTCTAAAGAATTATGGCACTGGGCAATTGATGACTTTATGCCTAGAAACGAATGAGACACTAAATTATCTTTATATACAGCTAGTTAATAGGTCAAGTAATACAATTCTAATCTTAATTAGAATAACATTGTAGCCCTTCAACTTAGAGTTTACAGATTTATGCCAGTTTATAGACCAAGAATTACTTGAAGGAACAGGGCAGGTCCCCTAGAGGAGGAACCCCAGAATCCTACCACAAATTTATACTGGTAATTCTTCTCCCAGTCATTCCCTGGGGTTCTGTGGCTTTTACCAGGATATCTGTACATTAGGTGAAAGGAAGTAAGATGACACATCCAGGACTTCAGTTTACTGTGTGACTTAAAGAACTGCTAGTTTAGAGTGAAACCCAGAAGAAGAGAAAGCTCTACACTAGGCTGATGGACTGCTTTGCCCCTTGAGCCACATGATTCTGCACAGCCGCAGAGTAAATACAGACCTTCTCTGGAGTCTGCCAGGCTCTTCAGTGTAGATCACAACGCAGCTCCACAGGATTTTGGAATAAAGGCTGCCATACCCTGTGGCTACCTATCCTCTTTGCAAGCAACAGCTCTTGATTTGCCGTAGGACTTCAGTTGAGACTATTTAACTACAAATAACCAAATTGCCATGTAACCTGTGCTGCCAATGGAAACTGGGTGTAAATCACCCACTGAATTATAAGGTGAGTGTGCATGGCAGCATCCATCCACCACCAAATGGAAGCAGTATATATGCGATCAGGCCAAGAAAGCACCGGTAAGTCACATACAGATGTGGCCCAAATGCCCACAGTCCACATTCCTGTTACCCTGCCTTCTCTACCACATTGAGGACACACTGAGGAGGCACCCGGGTGCCTAACCAGGAAAAGAGCCCTAACCAGATCCTGACCTGAACTTAAACTTCAGGATCCAGAATCATGAGAAAACACATTCCTATTAGTTAAATGACCCAATATGATATTTTACGATAGCAACGCAAGAAGGCTAACATACAATCCAAATTTAAGAATTTTGCACAATAAGCTAGTCTATATTTTGTCTAAATCTCTTATTGAATGTAGATCTGAAGATTTTCAGAAAACCATTTGGCTTTATTTTTTAGGCTGAAATGGACTACAGGGGAAGCTGTCCCTGAGGTTACTCTGTGTCTAAGAAAAATAGGGAACTTTAATGACTCCTTAGTGTTGCTTCAGGATCGGTCTCAGTCGGTGCCACACCCTGCAGGAAGCACCCTAGCAGATGAGCGTGGGACCCAAAAACAAAAACACAATTTTGATATAAAACCAACTTCCAGATGTGCACAGCAGGTTGAGAAATTATAAGAAGTTCAAACGTTTTGGAGTCATTCTCTTTACAAAAATACCTAGCTTGTGGTTTTCTTACACAGGAGATAGACTAAGCAAAACAAAAACCAAAGTATCTATCAGGGTGGTTTAGTTTCACATTTCTTCTTTTATTCCTTTCCCAACTTCTACAAAGCTGGAAATAAATGGGTAATTATAAAGTAAATCACAAAAACAGAAAGGATAGTTTCTAATGGCCCTCAAGATGGAATCTTTGTGTGGGCCGTACTTGGCCTGAGGGTAATTGAGAACCGGATCTCTTTCTTCCTCAGTTATTATTTTGCCTCGTTTGCTCACCCATTTAATTCTGCTTTATTGACAGATGTTGTCTCATAGCAGGTCCTCTCAAAAGGAGAACCTAAGCCAACACACAAGCCAAGGTATTTATTAAGGGAATGCTCCCCAGAGAAACGCACACTAGAGTGGAAAGAACAAGCTAATAAGCAAACTCAAAAACCTAGGGAGACAGAAACCAAAGTTCACAGTCATCCAGGTAGAATGAGTGTAGTCAACATCCCCTCACTCAATTAGGAGCTCTCAATTCTGAAACTAAACAGGCCTTACAAAGACTAACCCCAATTTTAAATCAACCCAGCAACTGAATTAAAGCTACATGCTTCTACTTTAACTGCCAGAAGAAATTAAACTTCTTCTGGAAAAAATAACATTGTCCAAGCAGCTATAATTTTTCAACACAATACCTGCTATCTACCCACAACTGTCCTTGTATACCACAAGAAAGGCCCAAGAGAAAAGGGAAAAAAAAAAAAAAAAGACCAGACAACAGAAACACAACAATCGAGATATCAAAATCACCAAGCAAGAATTTTTTATGTTTTTAGTTTTTTGGTTTTTTTTGGTTTTTTGAGACAGGTCTTCTTGCTTTGTAGTTCAGGCTCACCCTGAGCTCAGCCTCAAACTCATATCATAGCAATCCTCCTGCCCCTGCCTCCCGAGTGCTGGGATGACAGGCGTGAGCCACCACGCCCGGCACTGTGTTATGTGATACTGGTTGCTGCTGGGGTGAGTCTCCACACCTAGTATAGTATGTGGTTACTGGGGATCGAACCCGAGTCCTTGCGCTTGCAAGACAGGTGCCGGAACCACTGAGCTAACTCCCCGGCCCCAAGCAAGAGTTTTTAAAGAAACAATAAAAATAAAGCAGGAGACATCTGTCCCATCCAACACATCCTTTAATCCTTTACCCAAGAGAAATATTTTAAACATCTTTTGTGCTTTCTTCTGGTATTTATTCTCCTGTGATACACTCATGTTACATGTTAGGACCCATCCTCTTTAGGTCTTATCTACTGCCTTTCTGTTATGGTTGGTAACATTTCAGCACTCTTACCACTTTCCTGCCTTACAAATTTTCCTTGCTTCTCAACGATGAATGTGATCAAAATGTATACTTAATATGTACCAATAAATTAAAAAAATAAAATAGAATAAAAGCCATCTCTATGTCACTTTAAACAAAACAACAAATCTTCCCTGTATACCCTCACTTTTTTCTTTTCCCATATGCAATATTACTACAACCAATATTTGCTTAATTTGGACTCCATAATAAATTTATAAAATCCCGATTGTATTCTCAGCCTTCTCATCACTTGATGCAGTAACTGATCCCATAACTTTCTCCAGGATCAAATATATGTAGTTAAGTATAAATTCTCTTTTCTCCAGAAACTTTCTGTCTAACCTTGTCCATGCCTTCCTGCTCCAAAGTAGACTACTCTCCAAACGGGTCTCTAGGCCCCCTTTACAACTCCTGCCTTGAGAGCTCACTGTTTTTGAAGTGCAAAATACTTTTATCAATCTACTTTGTTTACCCTCACCTTTCTTAGGCTGTCTTTGTTTATCCTCCTTTTGGCAAACTTGCTTAATAAAGAATATATTACCAAGGAAATGCTTGGGACCCTGCATGTCTGAAAAGACCTTATTCTCCCCTCCTACTTTATCGAGTGGTTTTTCCATGCGCGGAATCTGTTTAGGAAATCATGTCCCTCAGAATTTGAAAAGTCCTCCTCCACTGTCCTCTCATTCGCAGCGTATTGACTGAAAAGTCTGAAATCCTACTCCCAATTCTTAAGATGTGACTAAGTTTTTAATTTCCCAGGATTTCTAGGACTGTTTCTAGGATCATCTCTCCCTCGATTCCAAAATTTTAGATGATGTGTCTTGATAAAGTTTTTTGAAATTCACAAGAAGACATAGGCCGTTCAGTTCTGAGAACTCATCTCACATTGCTTATTTGATAAGTACCTTTCTTTTGAAACTCAAATTCTTATTAGCATGTCTAGATCTTCTATAATTATCTTTAATTTTCTAACCACAGGACAAAGCAAATTGCTCCTAACTCCAAGTTTCGATACCTATTTCTCATTTTGCTTATTGCTTTTTTAGGTTGACATTTTGAGAGAAAATAAAGTTAAATCACTTTATTCTGCCCTCTGTAGGCATTACTACATTGCTTCTTAAGCAAAAGAAAATATTTCACATAAATGTCCAATAATAAATATAATACCAAGTATTGTATTGAACCCTTGTAGTTAGTTTCAGTTATTCAGGAGGCTGAAATGGGAAATTCACATGAGCCCACGAGACCACCTGTACAACACTGTGAAACCCCATCTACAGATTAAATAAATTATTTTCTTTCTGCCAACTGCCCTTCCCCCAGTTCTTTTTCCCCTTTGAACATTTTCTTCCTATTTCACAATACCTATACACATTTTGGACCTTTTTTAAGGAAAATATTGAAACAAAGCTAATGTATATGGAGGGATAAGGGGGTGAAGGGGAGGTCAGAGGAAAGGGAAAAAACAAGAGCTAAGATATACCACATACAGGTACAAATTCTCAATGATGGATGTGATCATAATGGATACCTAAAATGTACTAATAAATTCAATAAAGAAGAATATTACATGAATTAAAGAAAAACCCACTTGATAATCATTACAACATGCATCAGCAGCTGAAGAATTTGGCCATAAAGACTCAACTAATACTGTTCAGACCTTCAAAAATCTTCCCATGTCTTTTAAGAGAAAATTTCAAAGACTTGTTAATAGAAATATGTTTCCCTACTGCAT
>PVIR01043077.1:0-11924 GCA_004026965.1 Petromus typicus | reverse complement strand
TGCACTTGTGAGATAAGAACAGTGCTATGCTACTGAGCTACATCTCCCAGCCTGGGATGAAATGAAATAAAATGAGACTCCATCTACTAATTTTTATATCTAGTGTATTTAAGAAAATTCAAGCAGAGACTACGAAATAGAAATAAGTAAATAGCAGTATAGGTCTTTCAAAGCAAGTTAAGACATTCTTAGGATCCTGGCCTGTTCACTCAGCAGTGTTTGTTCATTACACACAGCTCTGTGGATAAAATGCAGTGTTATAAATAAACTGTGGAGATTTTCCTCTGGAATCTGTTTAAATTCAGTAATGTGATACCATCTATAAAAGTTATTTTTCAAGGGGCCGGGGAGTTAGCTCAGTGGTTCCGGCGCCTGTCTTGCAAGCGCAAGGACCCGGGTTCGATTCCCCGGTAACCACATAACAATACTGGGTGTGGAGACCCACACCCAGCAGCAACCAGTACCACAAACCACAGTGCCGGGCGTGGTGGCTCACGCCTGTCATCCCAGCACTCGGGAGGCAGAGGCAGGAGGATTGTGATGTGAGTTGGAGGCTGAGCTGAGGGCCAGCCTGAACCACAAAGCGAGACCCTGTCTCAAAAAACCTAAAGAAAAAAAAAAAGTTATTTTTCAAATCAGTTTTAACCCAGTAAGAGGTAATGAATGTTTTTCATAATGAATTCCAGAGCTCTGAACACTTCAAAGTACATAGTACAAGTTTTGTGGGGAGAGTTGGTTATTTTGTGAAACACTGGATCAGCTGATGAATACATGTGACTCACTGCTCTGTGTCAGGACAGCTGCTTGATGCACGAAAGGAGAGCAGCGGACACGTCTGCTCTCATGCGATGCATGTGGGCACCTGTTCACAGTTTAACATTGTTAATGAAATACGTCAAAAATAAAAGACTTACAAAAGGTAAATCTTCAGTCATTGAAGTTTCTTATGAGGCTAGAAATTTTTGGTATTACTTTGTTTTTTAAAATTCATACACAGAGGGCTATTTATTGTGCGGTTTTTTAAGTGATATGGCATGAACAGATACACCATAGTCAGGGTACAGATATAGTGCCGTCTTGAATATTTTCCTTGTCTTGCCCAGTCCTCTCACCACTCCTGCACTTGGAAGACATTAATTTGTTCTCTCTGTAATTTTCCCTTTTCTGAATCTCACATGCTGGAATCCTACAGACTGTAACGTTTTGAGGGCTGGCTGTTTTCATTCAAAGCTTATAAGATTCATCCAGACTAAGCTGTCTACTTTGTGATACTTTCAAGTGATATTCCACTATATGGCTGTACCACAGTTTATCTGGCTACTGGAGAGCATTTGAATCTTTCCTAGTTTTCTCAGTTGTCAGTGAAGCTGCTATCATAGGTTTTGTGTCAACACAATTGTTTTGATTCTAGGAGCTGCATTGCTAGATCAGGTGGTCAGTATATATCTGTATAACCTTAAGAAACTGCCGGAATGCTTTCCAAAGTAGCAAAATTGCCCTTATTCCCATTGAGAATTCATAAGAGTGCAGCTGCTTCATATCCCTGTCAACTCCTGCTGCTGTCCCTATTTCTTAAAAACTATTCCAGTAGGTGTGTATTGATATCCATTGTGATTTTAATTTTTTTTAACAATGGCTAATGGTGTTGATTGTATTTCTATGTGCTTATTTCTTGTCTTTTTATCTTCTTTCATTAAAGTCTTTTAAAATGTATTTCCTGGTTTTGAAATGTTAATTATAAAACAAATTAAATTATTTTTCTTTGATTGTTGAGTTGTTTATACGTTGAAGCTAGATGTGATGACATGCTTATAAACCAGAGGCTGAGGCAGGAGGATTTCAAGTTCAAGGACACTGGGGCAGCGTAATGAGATTCTGTCTCAAAACAAAAATAGAAAACATGCTGGTGATAGTGTGGTTGTAGAGCATCCTGGGGGTCAATCTCCAATTGCAGGAGAGTGGAACCAAAAAGACTTTTTATATAAGTTGAAATTTTTCTGGTTCTTGATTGGTGACTGACTTTTAATATTATCTCTTACGTTCTTGGAATTATGTTTTGAGCCTGACTCTTAGTAAAATCTTTGTTTTTATTTTAACAGGCCTCTAGTGGTATTACTCCTGAGGTGGAGGGGTCCCTCATGACTGCCAGGAAGAGTTAGGGGTGTTATCTGCTGGCTTTGCCTCTGCTGGTGTCATGTGGGAAGGAGTGTGCAGGGTTAGTGGCTGTTGGAGGCAAAAGTCTGGGCTTCTTGTTCTGCTTTTCTTGGCAGAGACCATGGCTTTGTTTCATTTATTTCATTTTTTGCTCCACTGTTTTATGGTATGTATGATATTTCTGTCTTGTTGGTCTTCTCTTTGCCTGATTTTTTTTACTAAAGAAGGCTGGTTCTTCTGGAAGCTTTTTTGGGGGGGGCGGGGTCTGTGTCTGTTATCATCTCTAGGTGTTGATTTCTCTATTACCTAGTTTGGGGTATTTAGGAAGAGTGAAGACCCAGGTACCTCCCTGCTCTGAGCTGCACCTCTGGTGGTTCGCCTCCACTGCTGAGGTTCTATTCTATCTCCTTCTCTGCACCTTTTGAAAATCATGCTTGCTGTATTCTTTTTAGGATTTTCCTAATTATTTGATGACTAGCCTTTTTTAGTGCTGGGCATTTTTCCTTGTATTTTATTTTAGGTAGTGTTTTTAAATATCATTTTATTATGTTTCCCATACTAGCATTGATCATCTGGACTCAAATGATTCTGCTATCTTGGCTTCCCAAGTAGCTAAGAATACCACTGTGCCTAGTGTTTGTTTTTTGTACCAGGGAAACTTGGGCCTTTGTGCTTGTAGGTAGGCATGGTGTTACTGAGCTAAGTCCTGTCCCTATATTTTATTTTTTATGCGCCTTTAAAAATGACTTTCTTGCCTTTAATTTGATGAACTAATTTTTTATTTTGCTTTATATTTTATGATTCATATATTATGATTTGTATCTACCCCACCAAGGCCTGATGTCAGTTCTTTCCTTGAAAGTATCGTATTGGTTGCTTTCTGGATTTCTTATTCCAACACACTTCATAAACTTCTACTGTTTTCCTTTTGTCTCTTTGTGTAGTCTTTCATTTTTACCACCTTTTTTTTATGTGCTTCTTAATCTACCCAGTGTGTCTTTAATTTATAACTATTTTATTGTTTTCTTTACATTTCTAAATTTATTTGACTTTGTTTTTCTTTTTTTGAGACAGGATCTTGCTTTGTAGTTCAGGCTGGTCCTGAACTCAGCCCCTTGAACTCAGCAATCCTTATGCCTTTGCCCCCCTAGTTCTGGGATTATAGGCGTAAACTAGCACACCTAGCACTGTGGTATGTAGTGCTGATTGCTTGTGGGCATGCATCACCACGTCCAGCATTATTGTATGTGGTTAACAAGGATTGAACCTAGGGGTCTTGCACTTGCAAGGCAGGCGCCAGAACCACTGAGCTAAATTCCTGGACTTACTTTGCTTCTTATTATGACCTCCTTTTAGTAAATTTCATATTTACTTTTCATTCTTTAAATTATTATTTTCATTGCTGATGTTTGAAACTAGGTCTTTACTCAAGCTAGGCTGACTACCATTGTGCTGTATCCCCAGCCTGTCAAGTGGTTGTTCTTGAGATGCTGATGTACCTTAGATATATGACAAAGCCTGAAATTCATCAATGTTTTTATTTTCTTGTAATACAAAGATCTTAATGCTTTACTTCTAATCTCTGCCTTGGTCTTATATTATTTTGTAATCTAGAATTGCAGTTCTACCTGATTTTAGCTTCAACTCCTTTTGCATATTATGATTGCTTTATATAGTACATGTTTATTTAGTGTTGTGTATTTGCCATTATCTTTCATCATCATTGCCTACTTTTTCATATCTTGCTTTTATGTTTTTCTTTCTAAAATATATTGTTTCATTTAAGATCTATGGATAGTAAGTCATGACATGAAAATAATACACTGCTTATTGCTTCTCATGTTCACATGACAAGTCTACTGGTATTCCAGAGTTGTAGTGATTTTTCTTAGCAAGCTGGCTGATGTGTAGATTGTTTTATGTGATAGTCCATGGTTTTACTAAGGTGTTTCTAAGTGTGAGAATAATTTTACTTTATTCTGCTTGCAGTTTTTCATTCTCTCTTAATGAATGAATTCATATTTTATGATTCATATATTATGATTTGTATCTACCCCACCAAGGCCTGATGTCAGTTCTTTCCTTGAAAGTATCGTATTGGTTGCTTTCTGGATTTCTTATTCCAACACACTTCATATACTTCTACTGTTTTCCTTTTGTCTCTTTGTGTAGTCTTTCATTTTTACCACCTTTTTTTTTTATGTGCTTCTTAATCTACCCAGTGTGTCTTTAATTTATAACTATTTTATTGTTTTCTTTACATTTCTAAATTTATTTGACTATATTCATTTTATTTCATGAATGCTTGTTCTTTAATATATGTCGTATTTTATCTGTAAATTACTTAACAATGATAAAGTCCTTTTTGAATTGTTCTGTTTCTTTTTGTACATTCTCCTGTTTGGAGCAGCGTGATATGTAGACTTATTTATGGTTCTCAACTTATGGATATATGTATTGCTATTGCCAAGTTTAACTTGTCTGAGAATTACTTCTATGCTTATCTTTCTTCTACGCATTTTCTGTTATGAAATTCTCCCTTTGGAGGATGTATGTTAGCCAGCTTTCTATCACTATAAAAATACCACGTGTAGTCTTATAAAAAGGAAGATTTGTTTTGGGTTCCAGGTGTAGAGGTTTTAGCCATGACCAGTTGACCTTCTTGGCTGGGAAGAAGGAGTATGTCATGGCAGGGGCAGGTAATGGAGCAAAGTGATTCACCTTCTGAGTGAGAAGAGACAGAAAAAGCGGGGCACCAGTCTTCTTCTGAGACCTATGCCCAGTGATCTGAAGACCTTCCTCTAGGCCACGTCTTAGTGGACTTCTCACTTTCCAGTAGCAACGCCCTGGAGGAATAGGCTTTTATACATGAGATATTGGGGGATATTTAAAATCCCTCAATGATAGCAAGAAGATGAGGTAGTTGTTGTCCTTCACTCTACACTAACCATATCAGTGTTGATATTATTGCTGATGTTTTGTTTGTTTGTTTTTATAAATCTGTGTGGCTCAGTGTTGAACCTAGTAATACAGGCTTAGGACTCTGACCTCATGTTGTTGTCTGTCTTTACTTCAGATAGATGAGGGAGGAGAGCTCTTTTTAATGGAAGTCTGTTTAGATAAGCCAACATTTTCAGGTCTTCATTCAACACATTTTTGTCCTACAGCTTCTTGTAGTCAACATCAAACTTGTCTTATGGCCCCACATAGGGTCTTAGTTGTAAATTTCCATTTTTTCTCAGATTACATAGTCTCAGGTACCCTTTGTAGTATTTACTCCAGCTTAATTACTCACCATGGTAGGTCATTGGCAATGTCCTGGTAAAGGAACTTTGCTTAGTTAGTATCTAGAGATTTATTATGACTGTATTCAATGATACATAATAAGATTTGTATCAGTTTTTATCAAGTATATCTGCAGATTATGAAGTGACTAGACAACTCAGTGCATGATTTTTAAAAACATAATTTTTGTCTAAATTTTAGATAACTACATGTTTATTGCAGTAAAGTTAACAAAATCACTAAAAACTTCTACATTCTCTTTAACATTTAATTGCAATTTTAGAGTTTATTAATATGGACATACTTTTTATTTCACTTTGCCGTTTTCAGTTCTATATATTTAAAAATATCTATTTTTATTTCTTTCCTATTCTACTGAGATAATTAATGTGCTCATTTCTTTAATTTTCAAAGGATGAATCTTCAAGAAGAATTGGATGAACTTAAAGTATGTATGTCTGTTGATAAGACAACAATACAAGAATTGAATAGGTGTATAGCAGAGAAAAGAGAAGGTAATTTTTATGAAAATATATATATTTAAGACAGGCATTATTAAATTTTGTTTGTGAAATTATAGTTTGAATTTCTTGTAATAACTTTATCTCCTTTCTTTACCATTTTACTTATTAACAGATCATTCATATTTCTATCTTTCATGAGAAGAATCAAGTAAATAGGGTGGACACCTGGAATTCCTATTTTGAGCAAGCCTTACAATTCAATAAAAATGCAAAGAAATTTGATAAGAAAAGACTCTCATTTATATTGTTCATTGATAGTATTTCTAGTAATGTTCATTTATAGTTTTATAGGCAATATAGTACAGAGTTACATTTAACATAATTCATTTATATTTTCTTTTGACTTTACATTTATTATTTGATATCATTTAGCTCTCATCTGCTTTCCTGGAATCTTAGTCTAGAAGGAAATTTTGGAAGATTTCACATTTGTAAACTCTTTGACTAATAGCCTAAACCTGTTCAATTATAGGGAATATATAAGTGCTCCAAATCTAAGATTATTTCTTCATTAAAAATCAAGATACTTAGTACCTCATTAGAAAAATAATAATAGGATTTTTAAAAATTTTAACATACTGCAGCCTAAGTATTGTCATTGTATTTTTAGTTGTTGACCATTTACAATTAATCATTACTTTTCAATCCCCCCTATGTTATTAATATGACAGAAAACCTGAGAGAAATCAATTCAAAGATGAGAGGTTTGTTTAGCTCTGTAGTTCCTCGGGTTTCAGCTTGCTGCATTGCCCTGGGTCTGAAAGGGCAGAAAGTGTGGTGGACAGGCTCGGCAGAGGAAGGTTGCCCACCCCTGGCAGTCAGGAGCCAGGGAGAGGAAAAAGCCTGTCAGGAAGGAGCCAGAGACTAGACGGAGACCCCAGGTACAGCCCGGCGATCTGCTCCCTTCAAACAGGCTGACCACCCTGTTTCTCTCCCCTCGCATAAGGCACCGATTTACGGTCTGAATTTCGGCGTTCTCAGGATCCTGTCCTAGTGAACTTCCCATCAGCCAGCAGCCAAGCCCGTAACAGAGGGAGCCCTTCGAGGGGATGTTTAAGTCGACATCATAACATTTTTCTTCTGGTTTTTATATCAGTTACTGTTCTTATCACTTTTACTTAGGTCAGCAGTAACTTGTCAACGTCTGTATTGGAACCTTTTTATTTTACACCTTTAAATTTTATCTATTTCAAGCTTACTTCCTTATTGCCTTCTGAAACAATGTTTTTTTCCCATTATAAACTCCTGCTCTTTCCTGTCTTCTGTGTTTCTTCCATTGTAATTTCTATTTACCCTTTAGCTCTTGAAATTTCTATTTTGAGTACTTAAAAATAATAATTTCACTAATAACATAGGAACATTTATGCTTATTGTAACAAATTAAAAATACAAATTTAATATTGATTATTAAATAATTACATTAATTATAACAAATTAAAAATAATTTTAAATATATAACAGATACCTCTTAATAGTTATAAAGAAAGAAGTTTAGTTTAAAAGAAACATTCCAATAGATGCTATTCTTTGGAGAAACTTACTTGGAACTAACCAAATAGGAAGAACCTTGAGTTAAAGATAAATGAGCTATTTAACTGGAGATAAATATTTAATCATTTTAAGAAATATTAATTTCTAAAAAGTTTTTATGTTCAAATGTAAATGTTACAAAAAATGTTGAATGTATAGTTACTATTTTGAAAGTACAGTGATACTTTGGTTCCTGAACATTTTGTTCTGTGATTTTGGAAAGATGGCCATGCTTCTGTTGCTGTGGGAAAGATGGTCATGTTTGTCACTCGATGCAGATTGCAAACAAAAACAGAATTTTGGCAAGGGCTTCTATTTTTGAACCAAACTCTTTACAAACAAAAGCATTCACGAACCAAAGTACCACTGTATTTCAACTCTGTGGCATTTAAAGTTAACATCGTGCTATGCATCTGAAACCCTCATTTTTATAAAACTTTTCTTTTTTCCCCATACATCTTGAGTTTCCTTGATTAAATTATGTTTTTAAAAGTTATGCACCTACAACTGTGTGTAGCACAGTAATAGTAACTCCCTGAATGTTGAAGTCTTGTCACTCAGTACCTCATTGTTTAAAGTCATGACATTTTTGTTTATGAGTCCAATGTTTTTATATGTTTCTTGGTTATTAAATATAATAGAAATATTCTTTTTTCAGGGGGAATCATAAAAGCTATCTTGTAAGAAGCTACATGTCTGAAAATATATTAGATGTCTTTGTATTTGTGGGATAAAGTGGCGCATATAATTTTATTGGGTCACACTGTCACAGTGCAATGGTGGAAATAAGAGTGTGAGTGCTTCTTGCCCTCAGGGTAGAAAAAGTAAAAAAAAAAAAAAAAAAGAAGTAAAAGGGCTGTTGTCATCATCACTTGCTGCTTCTTCTCTCTTTTGCTGTTTGGCTGCCTTCTTCCCACCATAAGCTATTTTTCCCTTACCACATCTCTCTGCCATGCCACCATGCCTTGAAGCCAGTTAAGAGTGAATTGAAACCTCATCACGCTGTGAGCCAGAATAAACCCTTCCTCTTTTAACTTTGAATGTCAGGTATTTTGTCTCAGCAGAAAGATATGCAACTAAGGCAAAGACTTTCTTAATAGATGAGCAGCATATAGTTTGAATTTGGAATTTTTAGCAAATACTTTAGGTTTATCAGTAGAAAAATTGAAGCTAAATACATACCAAAAAGACTCTGATGGGGAAAAAAAATTAGGTCTTGGGAAATGGTGATCTTATTTTAACTTAGAAATAAGGGAACACTTTCAAGTATGTTCAAGTTTTTTCAAGTAAAGCTAAAGTATTTCATTTATAGTAAGTATGTCAAGGTATTTTTATAATAATGAATATTGAGTAATTCTTTATGTTGGTAATATGCATAGTCATTAGTTTATTAAGAATATATGTTGTTACCTAAAAATTTATAGAGAATGAACATTTGTTTTAAATTCATGTAGTATATTTTGTAAAGAAAGGGAAGTTGGACTATAGCTTTGTTTCATATCTCTTGTAATTGATATTCAATCTAGCATGAGAGCATTCACTTTTTTCATCTCAGGTCTTGTTAAGATATATACTTCTTGAACTAATATTACTCCTTTGTTCAGTGATATCCTAATAATAATAGCATGTAATCCCAATCCTTTATCCTATTGTTAGCTAACCCTTACCTGTCTCTCATTTATGTGCTTAGCCATATTTTTCTAATATGGAATGAAAATATCTGAAAAATAGTCCCCCAAATCTGCTTGATCATTTAATACTACTGGAGAATAATCAAGGACCCCTGACTAATAACATTCTATTTTTAAGACCGTGGTCTGTTTATTTGATGAAGTTTACAACACAAAAAAGTGATAGAGCAAAACAAAACAAAAGACCCTACCTATCATTCTGTGTTCCCATCTTTCTTTGTCGAAAGAAGATGCTTTTCATTGTCCTAACAGCATCCTTTAAGTATACCTGTGGCTGGTAACAAAAATAGACTACTTCTCTTTCACCTTTGCCTGATCAAGTAGATTTTTCCCAGTATTTCTGTCTAGCTAAAGCCAAAAAGGATTGGCTGATTCTCAATGAGGATGTTCCAAGTAAAATAGTTGCATTCAAATGGGTAGTCATGTGAGATAATGGATACTGTCTCTTATTTTCAAGAGCAAAACTTGTTACTTTTTCATTGACTAGTAGTCATTTTTCAGAGGAGATGGAATATGAGTTCTGTTTGCAGTTGACTAACTTTTATCTTGCCCATGGAGACAATGGCATTCTGAGATACCAGGTAGCAAGATCACAAGTTCAAGCCCTCCGTGGGCAATTTAGCAAGAGTTTGTTTCAGAAAAAAGTTTTGAAAGGGCTGTAGCCTAGCACAACAGTCTTGGGTTCACTCTGTAGTAAAACACACACACACACACATACACACACACACACACACACACACACACACACGTGCAATTTTTTTCATGACAAGCCTTGCTATTTATTACATTATTCCTAATTTCTTTATCTGAAACAGTACTCTGGCTGTTTTTACTCATTTCTCTGACACTAGTTAGGGTCTTTTCCTCAACTTAAAAACTTGTTTGATTTTCTATAGCAGTGATGATGAAACTTTTAGTTTTTAATAATGAATAGCCCTCTTTGGTGCTTGTGCCACAGGTTTACCACTGCTGCTATAGACACTAAATGGATGTCCTACAACTCATTCAGTTCTGAATAAGTCCTGTTACTTCAGATGTCTGTCGACATTTCTGATCAACCACCTATAAATTGAGAGTGTCCAGGGTAATTTCCTTGAATATCTCCAGATAGGACTTTATTTACTTACTAGTTCCAGTTTATTATGCAGGGTTCAACTCAAAAACAGCTAAGGAGAGGAGATACGTAGAGCCAGGTGTGGGAGAAAGGCCGTGGTGCTCTCACCCTTTCTGTGCATGCCGCCCTCCCAGAACTTCAGTGTACTCACCACTGAGCACATCAAAAACCCACTCTGTAGTTTTTTAGAAGGTCCACTACATAGGCATGAGTGGTACCTCATTCACCATTGGTGAAGGGACTCAATCTCTGTCCTTGGAAAATGGCTGAGTATGGGGCTGAATTTTTCAGCTCTGATGTCAAAGTGAGTTCCTCTAGCAGCCTTCCACACTGGAGCTGTCCCTTTGCCTACCAATCTCATGAATAACAAAAGGTACTCATGTCACCCAGAAATTCCAAGAATTTTAATAGCTGTGTCAAGAATTAGAGCCAAATACCAAGTATATCTCTACATATAATCCCAAGTAAAACCTACATACTGTGACTGTGTGTTTTTTCTCAAAGTGATATAAAAATAGTGATACTTTTTAAAGGAAATTGCCCCATATATGCAGTGACACCTGTTCTTTTTCTTAATCTCACAAAATGATGTAACAAACTTTTAAGGAAGTTTGTTTAGGGAACATTGTATAAGATCAGTAAAAAATAATAAATTCGAAAATAATGTGTGAATATTATTTAAAAGAGAAATCATCTAAAAGAAAACTAAGCATTAAAAAGCTGTAGAAGAAAATAGAGTAATGATTTCATGTAATTTTGGGACTCAGGAAGCAACACCTTTAAAGTGTGATTTTTTTTTAAATTTTAAAAATTTTGTTACATTAAAAGAAACATTGCCATTAATCTCTCTTTCTTCAAACACTTGTCTAACTGTTCTTTTTTAAAAAATGAGAAGTTGTGACAAGTACAAACCCTTGATGTTGAATGTGATGATGATGTGTATATATAATGTACCATTAAAGATTTGAATTAAAAATGTATTATGTATTTACAGGACATAATACATACATTCATCTTAGAGAATAGGTACCTATACTTAACGTCTTGATTCTATTTATTCCCTCTCCTTTACCTCCTTGTCCCTAGGTTTGCTTTCGCCATTGTTCCTTTGTTTTGTAGTCCATGTTTCTGATACATTATGATTATAGTCATTATGAGCAGCTGGTACTGTACCTGACGCCTCTTAGAATTATTTTCAAGCCCCTCCCTCCCTTTTTCTTTTCCAGAGTAAGTTTTTTTGATGTGCCTCACACTTTGGACTAAGGGAACTTGCAGGGCTACGGCGCTGTCTTAGAGCCAGGCTTCTCGAACCTTTCCTGGTTTTCAGCCCCAGCTTTAGGGAGAGGCTGTCTCTGAAGTTTGCTTATTTGACTGAAAGGAAGTTTTTAAAGAAAACAGATGCACTTTTCTCAGAGCTTCCTCCCTAAAATCTCATTCACCATGGCAGAAAGCCACCCCCCCACCTTTCCTCTTTATTCTTCAGTATCTCAAAAGGGAATGTGAACCATTTAGAAATATATACTTCTACGTGAAATGAACCAAAAAGAACTATTTAGAAATGTACTATTTTGATCAGATAGTAGGTGACAGCATGTGTTTCACTTTATAAAGACATAATTTTAGGGC
>PVIR01043076.1:0-11914 GCA_004026965.1 Petromus typicus | reverse complement strand
TTTTTTTTTTTTTTTTTTTTTTTTTTTTAGGTTTTTGGAGACAGGGTCTCGCTTTTGTGGTTCAGGCTGGCCCTGAGCTCAGCCTCAAACTCACATCACAGCAATCCTCCTGCCTCTGCCTCCCGAGTGCTGGGATTACAGGCGTGAGCCACCACGCCCGGCACTGTGGTATGTGGTACTGGTTGCTGCTGGGGTGAGTCTCCACACCCAGTATTGTTATGTGGTTACCCGGGCCCTTGCGCTTGCAAGACAGGCGCCGGAACCACTGAGCTAACTCCCCGGCCCGAGTTTGTATTTTTTTAATAGGGATCGTAGTCTGGTCACTGTTCTCAATCCTAACTCAAAATCTTAGGACAAAAACCTTGGTAAGGACCAAGGAAAACCCCTTCTGCCAAGTGAGCTGCTCTGTTGGACCAGCTTCCTGAGATTTCCTACCACACACCTGAACTGTTCACAGAACTTTGCATCAGCCCATTCCAGATATTTATGGGGAAAGGGGGTCAGGTGAGCGGACTGCCCAGACTTGGGCAGGGCAGGCAGCATTTGGATGATGCCAGTATCTGTCTTCAATTAACTCATTTCAAATGTACCCCAGATTTCTAACTTCTCAGGGTTAGGTCATTATGGTTTTATCCCCGTGGGTTTGTTTAAATCTTTTTATGCTTAATTACATTCTCAGAATGTATCCCTTCTCAAGATAATAACTCTCTCCATTTGTCACCTGCTGTGAAAATCGTACCTTCTCCTTAGGTCTCTTAAAGAGGCCCCGGGCACTGGGGTGTGTGGGGGGTGCTCCTCGTGAGCTATCCTGGTATTTGTGGTCAAAGTAGTAGCCATGTTCTTCTCCATTTCCTGTCTGATTTCCCAGTCTTAGATCACCGCTCCATCTTAATCTTCATCTGTCCAGATTAAAGAGCCTTAATCTTTCTAAAAATCTCAACCACAGTCAATGGACCACCTCCATCATTTTTGCTGTCCTGGGTAATGCGCTTCTGCACTGACCGTGTCATTTCTGAGGCAGGACAGTTCTGGTCGCTGAGTCATGGAATGGAATGCCAGGTGTGGGCAGCCACTCTCCATGACACAGGTTGATGATGGCACCTCACAAGCACAAACAGGACCTTCTTGATCATCCCACAAGATTATCCTTCTGGGGTGGATTTCTTTTTTTTTTTAGGTTTTTGGAGACAGGGTCTCGCTTTGTGGTTCAGGCTGGCCCTGAGCTCAGCCTCAAACTCACATCACAATCCTCCTGCCTCTGCCTCCCGAGTGCTAGGATGACAGGCGTGAGCCACCACGCCCGGCACTGTGGTATGTGGTACTGGTTGCTGCTGGGTGTGAGTCTCCACACCCAGTATTGTTATGTGGTTACCGGGGAATCGAACCTGGGTCCTTGCGCTTACGAGACAGGCGCCGGAACCACTGAGCTAACTCCCCGGCCCCTGGGGTGGATTTCTTGAGGGGCATCTCACTGATTCTTATTGGTTACAATGATTCTGAGAGACCAAAGTCTCAGTCTTGATGTGTGTTCTAGCCGAGCTGATTGGATCTGCAGGACATAGCCAGGCATGTAGAAGATACCCAGACGTTGTCAGTGTTCACAGATAAAGTAGCAGGATACTTGAGGAGAGAACCTTAGTCTTGATCTTCAGTCCATAAAAATGATAACTATGGCAAGAAAATGCTGAGTTTCCATTGTCGGATATGATTCTCAACCAGGAAACAGAATGCTCCCTTGGAATGAGACATTGCTTTATATCTAAGCATCATCTTGAAATCTTAGAAAGAAAATGCTCGGGGGGGGGGGGATTCCCCTAGCCAGTGGTCCTGCTCCAGTACCACTGTAGAACTCAGGAGGTTTGATCGGAAACCAGTCAAGTCAAGGTCAAATCCTGGCCCAGCCCCTTTAAGAAGTGATACCCTGATAATCATCCTGCTCTCTCTGTGTCAGTTTCCTCATTGGTAAAATAGGAGACACAATAACACCCACCTCCCAGAGCTGCGGGCACAAACGATGCTACATGAGTCTGTGAACACGAAGCAAGGGCCTTGCCGTGGTCACTCCCTTTTCCTACAGCGCCAAGTACATAGCGCCTTGTGGGTGCTACATTGTTGGTCACCCAACCATTGTCTCATTTCCTGCTGACCACAAACAGGGAAGTGAGCAAAGGCGCCTTCTGGAGCTCTCACTGGAATGGGGCCAAATATTCAAAGCCATGCTGGCTGTAGAAAGAGAACGTGGTTCCTTCCCCACATGTAGCTGCAGAGGACAGGACAGGCCTGAGCTTCCCTGGGGATCTTGGAAGTGCCAGGGTGGGGGGAGCACCTGGCTAGGGCTGCCTCTGGCCACACCTTCCTCACTGGGTCCCCTCGGCTCACCTGGAAACGCATCCAAGGTGACCTAGAGCTTTGTCCTGGCTCTGAGATGCTGTGATTCTGGAAGAGATGACATCTTGCATTCTCTCTCAAAAGTCTCTCGAGTCCCGGTCAGGAAGTGAAGCGGTGCGCTGGAGTGTACAGGCCCTGGGAATCCAGATGGCTTCCACGTGGGGCCACTTCTACCCTGGTGACTCCGCTGCAGCAGCTTAATTATCTCGGTAGAAATCTCTGGGGTGCCTGTGGCAGCTTCCTCCCAAGGCCCTCTTTGTAGATCTAAATCTCCGCAGCGCCCTTGGAGACGTGGCAACTCCCTCACTGGGATGCTAGAGACTCATTTTCAAATTTGTCAACAATTATTGGCCCTGGTCACTCCACTTGCTGCTTACTCAACTCGTTGCCTTGGCTAGAGTGGCCACACGGTGATGAGATTCAACAATGGCAGCCTCATGCCTCCAGGGTTCCTAAGGAGTGGTTTAGACAGAACAGACTCCTCCACACAGGCCCCGTCCCAGCACAGCGACCACTGGCGTCTCTGTAAGAGACAGCATCTCCCCTCTTTCAGGGCAGAAATAGCTATTTGAGGTGACATAACTCTTATCTCACTACCTTCATTACTACTAGGCGTAGTTGGTAATTGTCCTCAAAACAACTTCATCCTTTTCTTTAAGTTGCCTGTTGATTGCAATCAAATTATAAAGGTTTTTCCCATTGGGAATTTGTTTCCTATGTGTGGGTTTGTGACAGATAGGTACCAAATCCTCTTACAAGTCATGTGGATTAGTTCTTCTCAGATTTCTTGTGGTTATGGCACTACTCTTTTGCCAAGGCTGCCTTAAGATTTTTAATTAAAATATGGTACTAAAAGTCACTGTTAGAAAAAGACCATCTTCTCACTGAGAATGAGGGGTGAGTGGTGGGTGAAGATAGAGCAATAGCCCGATGCTTAATGAGTCTGGGGGGACGAAGGCTGAGCCTCGGGTCCCTATGTGCCCTTTAATTGTAGGATTCTGTGAAGGTTTACCATCCGCAGCAACCTGAGGGGTACAAGCTGAGCTCTCTGTGGACCCCGGAGGCTGTCTTTCAGCAGGATGTCCCAAGGTGTTGACCACATGCTGAGGCTCCCACCCCACACTTTCCTCAGTCCCCGTAGCTGTTTAGAGAGTCCTCATGAGCCGCCAGATGTCACCACGTCCATTATGAAATGCACTTCCAAACTACTTACCTGTCTTGTAAAAAGACATACCCTTTCAGAACCTCTTACACAACTTACGAAACTGTCCCCAGGTACCGATGGGAGGTTATTTCCAAGACCTGCCTTCCTCAGGATGCCAGAATCCACGGTGTTCAAATTCTTTACATGAAAAGGCACAGCATTTGCATATAATCTGTGCGTGTCCTTCTGGATACTTCGAATCATCTCTGAGTTATATGTTATAGCTAACACACTGTGAATGCTATGTAAATATTTGTTATACTATATTATTTAGGGAATTGTGGCATGAATAAGGTAAATACGTACAAGTGCATTTTTTCAAATATTTTTAACCTGCGGTTGGTTGGATGTGTGAGTACAGAATCTGTGACTATGGAGAGCCAACTGCAAGCCTTCTTGGTTGCGAAGTACAGTCATACAGGCAAGACCAACCAAATTCTTCACAACTTTAAAATGAAATTTCTCTGATGGGATAAAAAATCTTACCATGTAAGCCAAGGGATGGGGCAAAGGCTGGTATTCTCTGCTTCTCCACCTAACAACCCAGAGATAGATTTGGGGTGTCACATACTATTGCCAGGGGAGTGCCCACATCCTTGGGGATGGTTGGGGGCCTCTCCCACTCTCTGTGATGCCCCATGTGCATCACAAGGGCTCTCTTGGCTGTTCTCATCAACCTGCCTGATCCTCCCTCCTTTCAGCCTCCCCGAGGCTCCTTGCTCAGACTGCTCTATCAGCAGGAATATGGAGTGGCAAACCTGGCTTCATATTGGCCTAAGCAAAGCTTAATTATGAAGTGAAAGCTGCTGCAGAAAACAATCACGTAATGCATTCTCCAGCGAAATAAGAGCAACTGTGGATTATCTGTGCCCTAGGCGTCCCTCTCTGCAATATTGGAGTCTTTATACCGTGTTGGTTTTGGATGATCTTCCATTCCAGAATGGTACCAAACTTGGCCCTATGTATTAGATCACCTCACCTGGTAATTATAGCAGAAGTTAAACTTCTAGGGCTGTCAGCTTTTCTTGAGCTCAGATCCCAGCGGCACCTAATTCATGTGAGCCTTGCTGTGAAGTTTGCTAGTGCTCCTCTTTCCAACAACAGCAACTAGTGCACTGGCCCAGAGAGACCCCCAAGATGAACACAGAATGAAAGAACTTTAGGCTTGTAGATAAGTTGGTACCCTCAAGTTTGGCTATGAGAGGGGTTGGCACACTGTGGTCTACGGGCTAGACCCAGTTCTCCATCTGTTTTTTATGGTCCTCTGCTGAGAATGGCATTTATATTTTTAAACAGTTGTAAAAATGAAGGAGAAAGAGAATGTGCAGCCGAGAGCAAATGTGGCCCACAAAGCAGGCTAGTTTTGATCCAGTCCCAGGCAGACATAGTTTGTGGAACCCTTGCTGAAGGCTGCTTTTCTCTCGGGGAACTGGAGCGCTGTGAGTCTGAAAGCTCCCGAATTCTTTGAGTATGTGAGAGAGTAGTCTTGGTCCAGCTCTTAGCTCAGTGCTTACCAGGAGTACAGTTCTAGAGGACCCCTCTTGTGCTTCCAAAGATCTTAGAGGCCTGAGTGCTGTCTCCAAGGTGGGGGGGAGGGGGGAGCAGATCAACTGTAGTATTCGAAATTTGTGCTTGAATTTTATGTTGTATGTTTAAGCTTGGATTCATTCTTTGAAACATATGCATAGTTTAGGAGGAAGGAAATTGGAGTTCAGAACAAATAACAAGACAATTGTTGTTTCCTAATACTTCTAACACCAAGACTTCCATGTGTGAGCAAATAAAATTGCTACCTCAACCATATTCTATGAACCAAATGTCAGCCTCTCAAAATAATGTTGTCAGCATCTCATACACATGTGTCAGTCTGTGCTTAGCACCCTAGTACCACTTTTGGGAAGACGATGACAAAGATGGCTTGACTGATATTACATGTATATGCAGAGTCCACAATGGAATGTTTACAAAATTTTGTACATAATTTATTGACAGAGTAGAAGTTATTAAGACATTCCTTTTCTGTCATCTGAAAGTCACAATTATTCCACATGGCCAGCTCTTCACACTATCAATAGTTATGTGTGTGTGTGTGTGAGACATATATATGCATGTATATATGTAATCAATGTCTTAAAGGTGCAGATATTTTGTTGTTAACTCTGTATTTTCTAAATACTCTTAAAAGACGAAGCCTCAAATTTGGATGAGGAAGTGTAGTACCCAGCATGTGTCTCCCTCTGCCCTTCAGTCCCATGGTCCTCAGAACAGCCAGGTGAGGGGTGTGGTCAACAGTAGCCCTCACTTCCCACTGCTGGCCAAAGTTCAGTTCCTGTAATCGTTTTGCAGGAGCTCACCTGTTCCTTCAAGGGACAGCCTTTGCCTTCCTCCTTGGCAGCTTTATTATGTTCCCACCAGTGGCCATTTCCGCCAGGTCCTAGCAGGTTGCTACTCGACGGGCATTAACAAGGGCTGCATGGCTTGGGAGGAAGTCAGAGATCAGGTGTGTACTGTGGCAGGTTCAGCGCACGTCCCCATTGTGGTGACAGACAGGCAGACAGGCTTTCTTTCTGCCACTTTCTCTAATCATCTTTGCAGCTCTTTGAATCTGGCAGAGAAACTGGGAGGATCTTGGGTACATCACCTACCAGTTCTGCCCTTCGCCTTTGCCTGGTTTGGCCCCCTACAGCTCACCTCCCTGCCCCATGAACATGACTGTGCCTGCTGGGCACAGGACATGAGCTGCTTCTGCCAGCTGAAACCACTAGTGAGTTGGCTTCTGGATTTTGGCAACGCCTGTTGCCCATCAGGTCTGCATGAATAAAGATTTCTTTCTTCCTTTCTCTCTTGGAAAGACAACCAAATCCCTTTCTTATAAGCATATTCTCTATTCTGAGTGCACAGTATTTTTTTTAATTCTTGTCCTGTGAGACTACCAAGAAACCTACTATACGTAAAATTTTAAAGCCAAATCAATTCCCAACCAATCTTATCAATTTTAAAGTATGTTTATCCAGCTTTGTAGTAAGAACAGGCAGACTGTTTGAAGGCCACATACTTTTCAAACCTTGGTTGCAACACGTTTGCCCCATTTTGAAACTGTCTTTATCTCACCGAGAAAACGAAAATCTATTTGACAAAGTGGTACTCTGGCCAGTTTATCTTGCAATATGGCTTTAGCTCACTGAGTCTATTGATTTCCTTAAATTAATGTTTACAAAATGCTACTGAATTTTGTTCAACAGAATATTGTTCTTTTGAAGCTTTGTGGAAAGAAAATGACACAGACTGTTACTGCCATGTGTTCTTTTGCTTGGATTGAGGAAACGTAGTTTTTGTGGTCTTTTTTCTAAAAAAAAAAAAAAAAAAAGAACAGCCTTGAACTGTAGCCACTTCCTACAAGCATTTACTCTTCATGTTAAGTAGCAAAACATGTAACTAGGAAATAGACCTGCTCTGAGGGCCCCAAACAGCATAGGTATTAATGTGAATTAAACCTGAAAGGTACCCAGAGCTGAACTAGGCCCTGGAAGTAGCAGAGGGAGGAAGACTTTAGTCCAAAGCCCAGTTGTGAAAAATCTTCCTAGGCTTCGTTTACTATAACCCTGAAGCCATCCTCAGACAGCTTCGCAGCCTTTGCTGCCAGTTCTTCCAAACACAGGATAGAGCATCCTAATAAAACTCAGGAGCCAGTCAGCCATTCAGGGAGAACTCTAAATATAACACACCTTGCTCTTTGACCGTGAGCTCACAGTGTAATTTGCAAAACCTAATCTCTACAGAATGGTTTTCAAACTGGCTTTCCCAGGAAAGTCCACACATCCGTTTAGGTACTGGCAGTGTGGAGAGCTGGGATTGGAGTCAGAATTCCGAAACGAGCAAAACAGAACTTAGGAAATAACACAAGGCAACTTTTCTCAGTTTGTTGACTCAGCCAATACAATTGCCCAAGGAAATCACCTCTAAGTCCTCTCAGAACAATGCTTTGCACACATTTATTAATCACAGTGAAATGCTCCCGAGGAATTAGGGATCCTTTTTGAAGGTCCAAACCACCACTTTCCAGTGAGTGATAGTTGATGCTTTCCGAAGCACATTTGTGGTTGTTTTCCCATCTGATCCTTCTCCAGAAGGAGGAAGCAACGCACTAGAATGCCCCGGTTCCCTAGGTGATCATCCCGCACTGTTTCTTGTTTTCTGAAGGGCCAGTTAGTCCCCGGCTGTGCACACAGGATAAATGCATGCATGCATGGCTGCAAGGGGGACCCTTAGTCACAGCATCTTGGGACCATATTTCATCGCTCCATAGTTCCTCCCTTGTGCCCCTGGCGGGAGAGACCAGTAGGGGAGCAGCCAGAATGTATCTGTTTTTGCCTTTTCATCTGATAATCTCCAAGAGGAGCTACCAAAGCATCTGGCTTTATCCATTTGAGTCCACCCTGTCTGCTGCCTAAGTCCCCGGCTTGTGCCACTGCCATCAGGAGATAGGTCTCTCCTCGATCAATATTTACTTAACAAACAGCAGGGGCAGACGAGTTTGTTTAGAGGAATCATGCTCACACCAGGGTGAATGAACGCGCAGGAAAGTACTTCAACTGTTTGTCTCCTTCTCTGGGATCTTTGTGTGCTCTGTGTGTGTGTGTGTGAGTGTGTGTGTGTGTGTGTGTATGTGCACACGTAGAGATGTCCTTTTTCCTCCGAACTTCACCCAAGATGCACGGAAGTCACCTAGAAAGCTACCTCAATGATTAGGAGAGTATTTGCAGCATCCGGGAGCTTGTGGTATAATTGTTGTTTGAAAAACCCCAGAGAGTTTGATTTTTTTTTCTGTACTCCTGTATAGGGCTAAGCATTTTGGAAAGGCTCTTAGGTTGAGCTAAATACACAAGCCTCTTCCCTTGACCCCTTCCAGATGAACGGAGGGGAAGATAATGCAGATGGAAACAATAGAAACAGCTTAACAAGCCAATGCTGTATATTTCTGATGCACACACACACACACACACACACACACACGTGTGAGCACTAAGGGAGTAACATTTGGAGGCTCAAAGTTTTCAAAGTCACTCTCCAGATTTCCTGAGCTGCTTAGCCAGCCTGCAGCCCGAGATGTGCTTAACTCTAATAATAAGTAGGGATTCCGCGGTGCACGGTGCTGAAGTTGAGAGAGCCCCATTCTTTCAAGTTCACTGAAACAATTGCTTGGAGGCTCAAGTTGGGAGCCTTCAATGAGGTTGGCTTGGAGGCATCTGGGCCTGGTTTGAGGGGTTTTGTTTCTGTGAGTAGGGAGGGGCCTGGGGTGCGGGAGGAGTTATTTATTTATTTGATTTTGTGAATCGGAGTTGTAAAAGCCATCTGAAATATTCATGCAGAATAGTCTGAGAAGCCCGTTTCTGTTTTATTGACTGCACAGTAGAACAGCCACAGCGGATTAGTTCTACAATACCCGTAACAAAAGCCCAACAGCTGATGCATGTGATGTTAGGAGGTGACAAAACAGTTAAAGTATGCTGCTGGCTACAGGCAAGCAGTCAGCAGATGCAGACAAAAGGGTTTGTGACAAGAATAACTCTCTCTCCAAGGCGAGCAGCAAAGAGTATCCAAAATACCAGTACCCTTTTCTCCTTGACATTGTCTTCTTACAGTCAGCATTTTATTGCCCTTTTATAGTATTAAAAAAAAATGGAGGAGGGAGAAGAAAGATAAACCTCACGCAAACTAATCCACCAAAATACTGTGCAGGATTTTAATTTCTCAGCCCTGCGCGGCTCCCACCTGCACAGATGTACCTCTTTTTTTTTTTTTTTTTTTTACTTTCTGTGCAAGGAAGTTTGAAAATATTGTTAGCCTCGAAGTTGAACTGTGGAGATGTTCCCCTTAGATGCAACTGAATACGACCAAGGGGCTCCGAGAGCCATCTGAGTCTTTGGTTTCTTAGGAGGGGCTTGGAGGAGGGAGGATGCCTGGTTTGTTTTCTGCCCATTTCAGTAAAGATGATGTCGCTGCTGAAACGACACCAGTGGACCAGCTTTTAAAGGGGATGGAGGACGAGGGTTGTCCATGGAGAGCTGCACAAGAGCCGAGGTTACGGTCCCCTGCAAGAGGCTGATGAATGAGCTATGCCGATGTTTCAGAGGTGTGAAAAATCAGCTCCTCTGTCCCCAGAAAATAGAAGAGGCTGTCTTCTTTTTAACCTTTGTCATTCCCCTTCTATTCTCTGTGACACTCATTCAGCTGCCAAGAGCGTTGGCAAGGTTTGGGCCGGCGAGCACACTTCCAGTGACCGCTAACCTTGGTATGTCCTGACACTTATGATGACTATCTGCAGGACACAGAAGGCAGGCAGCCTGCTATGTCAGGCTTTTATTATGTACTGCAGAGGCTAGGGACAGTCGGTTTAATAAAACAAATCATCCTTGAAGGTAAAGCAACTGAGAAGAGGAGGAGGAAGACGGGGGAAATGTCTTTGCCGCTCATTCCGATTTTGTCAAAAAAGAGCAGCGAAATGGACACACACCCAGCACTCTGCGTGAGGGTTGTGACCCCGCTTGGACTGAGTGAGCATGAGACCATCTCCCAGTTTTCCATTTCTCCAAAGCCCCAGAGGCCCTGGTTTGTGCTGAGGAGTCTCAAGTACAGTCGAGATGAAGTGGCCAGACGCTGACAGCCCGCGCCCTTCAGAGGGACGTGTTCAAGTGCCCCTTGCCGTCCTGTTCCCCGCCGCATTCCAAGGCGAGACCATCCGGGGTGAGGTTCCTAAATCGGGACGCCTTTTTATCGCGGCAAACTTTCCACTGTTCTCTCCTGAAGAACGCACGGCTGAGCAGCTCCCACAATAGCCACCGGAGCTCCAGCCAGAGTCTTTGGAAGCCTTTTGTTTGTCCCCTGTGGCCTGTCCAAAGGCACGGCGGCCCCTCCCCCGCCCTCGGCAGCAGGCATTGTCTTGCATTCCAGGGGCTTGATTGACTGCTGCCACCTGATGCTGAGGAGATGGAGACGAAGGTTCATTCTGCAGATTGTTGGGTTCTATTAAAAGAAACCGAGATAAGGGATTACTTGTCACTAGGGATTTTCTGCAGATGTTTATTAGTGATTGGAAAGCCAATAGGTGTGAGGAGGTACACAAATTATGGGCAATATCATGACTGTCCAGAACGCCAAATTCTAAGATCCCTGCAAGATATCGGAAGGATCTCCCTTTCCCAGTAAAGGGACTTGGAAGAAGATTTCAGGCAGAGAACCCAAGGGCCCTGTGTTCATGGAGAGATATTGCTACCTGTGGGTGGAATTCTCAGGCAGCCCCTCAGAATGTCAATTGCTACCCAAGGCAGGAGACACCGTCTTTCAGGACCTTGGTGTAAAGTTCCTTCACGGGCTTGGCCAGCTACATGAGTTTCAAGCACTAACTGAGCAAACCATAAAAAGTTCTTTTCTTCCCCCCTAAAACCAACCATCGAGATTTCTTTTGGGGAATCTTATGCCATTTCCATTTATTTTGAAAGTGTCAGCTCATTCGGTTCTTTTGCTTCATTATAGATCCATAGCTTATGTGAGGGTTTCCGGCCTCTTTCTCATGAGTCGAAATTGCTTTACAAAGTAGTACAAGAAGGCTGCCACGGTTCAGTGACAAGACCTTCATTTCACAATTTCTTCACCTCAGAGAATCTGTCTCCTTGCCTAGAAAATGGTGCTTTCTGACATCTCCAACTCTCAGTTCTGTCATTTTAAGATTCTTTTTCAAAAAGCACAGAGAAGGAATATAAGTGCGACCAGAGCAGCGGGACATAGAGCAGAAGGTGAGGCGTCCTTATGAAGTACGGCATTTATCAAGTGACTGGCAAAGCTACAGCACTGAGCGACAGGCACAATATAAGCCATGGCTCCGTATCTAAAGACGCCAATGATAAGGGCACTGGAACTAGATAGAAGTTGGTGAAAAGTTAAGTAACACCAAGACACAAATACAAAACGAATTCAACACAGCCCGTGATGACAGCCACAAGAAATAAATGTTCAAAATGAGATAAAGCCCACCAAAACCATTAAAAAGTATAGTGAATGGTAAGAATGAGGAAGTCAAACACTACCCCAGAGGTTGCCCAGATATATTCTCAGGCCAACCCAACAGCCACACGTGCCCCTGCCCCAGAGCTGCCTGTGCTCTGGATATGCGCTCCTCCTCTGACAGGCCCCACAGGTGTCTCCTCCCCTGGCCTCTGGCTCCCTGCACCCCTGTGGGGTCCTTGGAGGGGGCGGGCTTCCTCTGGAGCAGCCACCCACACAGCTGGTCCGGAGCTCTGAGCCACCTGCCTCCCTCAGTGCTCA